>PVJX010002946.1:80295-117838 GCA_004027295.1 Dolichotis patagonum
CTTCTTCATTCACATACTTTATTCTTAAGTTATAGATCCTCTTGTCATCTTCCAGTCTTTGTATCTTTACTGCCTGCTCCCTTGTTGTTTTTAAGAGATCTTCCCTTTCATGACCCCACATTGCAAGCCTGTGTTCAATTTTTGATAGTCTATCTTTGGTTTCTTTCAAGCAGTTTTGCCAGCTTTCTATGGAGTCTTTCGTTTCCTGATAATCTCTTTGAATCTGCTTCATGCATTCTAGGTTTTCTCTGAATTCTTCATTAAATTTTTCTCTCCTTTTGTGTTCCTCCATTCTTCAGTCTGTGTCTTCTTGAGAGGTGCCCAGCCCTTCTTTTATTAATCTACTTGTCTCTTGTTTAATTTGAATTAATATTTCAGTTTTGGTCCCGCTTACGAGGTCCTGAATATATCTCTTTATGTCCGCTAACACTGTGTTTGATGTTGCATTTTTGCTGCCTTCAATCTCTTTTGTATTTACTTCTCCTGGATCAGTGTTCTCAGGGTTGGGGCTGGGAGTTTTTTCTTATTTCTCCCTTTCGTCATGCTTTTGGTTCCTTCCATACAAGTGTACAGTGTAATTCCCAGACCCTTTTCTTGTTGGTTAAGGCTCCTCTAGAGGGCGCAGGCTAGGAGCTTTAGCCCTCTTCAATAGGTTATCAGAGATTAGAGTTCACCCACGGGCAGTGTGCACTAGCTCCTCCCTTCCAGGTCAGTCAACCTTTGCAGGCCTTCACTGCATCAGTGCGCACTGATCTCAGGGAAGTAATTTGAAGTGACTCACTGGGTCCCCACCAAGGGCACGGCCTTTTCCAAGCAGATTCCACCAATCTGCTCGGCAAGGGGAGCAACCAGCTGAAGCCACTTCCTTATGGAATTATGGCTGTCCTGCCCAAATCCAACATGTCATACAGTCGGTTTCCCCTTTCCCATGGGAGGGTCTTATTCCCATCACTCATCGCCTGTTGATGCCAGTCCCTGAGAATTGCTGGGCTCCCCAACCTCTGACTTCAGCACAGGTGCAGTGGGAATTCACGGTGCCTCTGGGTGGGTCGTGTGCAGGGCCGGTCCGGGCGAGCTGCATGCAGGGCTGTTCAGCTCCGTGCTCCGGCGACTCAAGCCAGTCACTTCGGTGCAGATCGCTTGTTCAGGTCGGGCAGGAATTCAGGCGGCTCAAGGAGGGCGCCATGCTCGCTGATCTTAGCTTCACTAATAGTAGCCCCAGGACCTCATATTCGAGCGGTTTTTTGCACTTTAGTCTCTTCCTGGGTTGTGAGAGTCCATCTCTCACTGTTTGGGTCTGTCCAGGGTGTTTTATTCTGGCATTTGAGCTGTCTCTCTCAGAGAGGGTCTCTCTCCTGCTACCTACTGGTCTGCCATCTTTTTTTTCGCCCGAAACATGGTTTAAAATGCCATAAATATCAATTGCAGTACAGAGTTGTGGAATTTTTTCCAAGACCAAGATGAAACAATATTCATCAAATAGGAATTACAAATCAACTGCAGAAGTAATTCCGTTCTTTTGGTTGAGTGTCTTTAGCTAATACTGCATCATCCCAGGGGTAAATGTTATCTTACCCTATGTCTAACCTCAATGAAACTTTTATTCAAATAAGACAGCTTTAAAGGTAGTACTAAATATGAATGTTTCTGTATATATTTTTTTAAAAAGTGAGAAAATGATTTTTGTTATGGCTTGTACCTAAATTCCCTCCCCTACCACCAAAGCCTCATGTGCTCATAGGTGGGGCTTTTTGGAGCTGGCTGGATATAGGCCGTGTGATACTTGGATGAAGGGTGGATGGTACTAAATTAGTCCATTGATTGAAATTACCATAGTGCTGGGAATGGATAATGGAAGCCCCAGGGTGGGATGAATGGTCCTGATCAATAGGCTTTGTAACCTGTATGAAATGTAAAGGGAGTGAAGGAAGGCAGGATTGCTGCTTGTTATTTACTGCTGCTTCTCCCTACCTTGCTGTGGACTGTTTCTCCTCTGCAATTTGCCTGACATGCTGGCCTGCATTGGAACCAGCTGCCCATGGACTGAACCTCTACAAACTATGAGCTAAAATTAACCTTTCCTCCTTTAATTTGTCATTTAATCTTGGTTTTTGCCTATAGAGGAACAGGGAATACCTTTCTATTTTGTAAAGTTCTCTTAATCTTTTTTTTAGAATACTATAGTTTTCATTATATTTCCTCAGTTAGATTAATTCCCAAGTATTTAATTTTTTGAAGCAACAGTAAAAGGGATTGTTTCCTTGATTCTTTTCTTGGTACACTATTGATTTTTGTGTACTGTTTTTATATCCCACCTTTTTGCTAAATCTAATAGTTCTAAGAGACTAATAAGAAAAGAGAAAATTGGATACTACATAGGAGAAGTGGATTGATTCAACAGGAAAAAATGACAACTGTAAATATATATACTGAATGTTGGCACACTCAAATTCATAAAACAAAAACTACTTGACGTAAAAGGACAGATACTAACACAAAAACAGCAGAGGATTTCACCAAAAAAAGTTAACAAAGAAATGTCAGAGTTAAATTGCACCACTGAACAAGTGGGTTTAACAGATGTTACAGAGTATTCAATCTAATAATAACATACACATTGTTTTTTTTCTCAGTAACACAGAGAACTTTTTCCAAACTATGTCACATCTTAGGTCATAAATCTTGCTTAAATAAATACAAAATAATATAAATAATCTCCTGAATACTACTAGATCATAGCAAAAGGAAAATAGAAATCGACAGCAAAAGGAATCACAGAAACTATGCAAGCACATGAAGATTAATATACTATTTAATAATCAATGGATTATAGAAGAAATAAAGGAACTAAAAGAATCAAAGAGTCCAATAAATAATGATGGAAGCACAATATACCAAAACCTATGGAAATGAAAGCAGTTTTAGAAGGGAAGTTTATCATTTTGAATCTACACACTAAAGTAATAGAGTGATCACACAAGTATCATAAGGCTCTAAAGAAACAAGAACAATCCAAAGGTAATAGAAGGAAAGAAATTATGAAGACCAAAGCAGAAATTAATGAAATTTTGACTTAAAATAAAACAATACAAAGGGTCAATGAATCAAAGAGTTGATTCTTTGAAAGATCAAAAAGTATCAGTGAACCATGTTTTAGGCACATTCCTGTCACTGGGACACAACATCTGACCCCCACAATTCATAGGAGAGGTATATTTTGATCTGTTTTCCATCCATAGTTGACACCTCTAAGACAGAAACAGGATGGGCAGAGGGCTGTAGGGGAGGAAGAGGTGCTCAACCCATGGCAGCCAGAGAACAGAGAAGAAAGCAAGGAACAAAGACATTAATCCACTGAAGAGTGCAGCAATCCAATGATCCAGTCACCTTCAAAAAGCCCTGCCTTGGAACACAGGAGACTGTGGGTACATTCTAGATCTAAACCATAACAAGCCATTAACCAAACCTACCAAAAGAAGGAAAGAAAAAATTCACATCAATGCAATTAGAAATGAAAAAACAAATTCACAATGGAAACTGCCGAAGTTCAGAGGATAGTAAGAAATTATTTCAAAAACTTATGATCCAGTAAATTGGAGAACCTAGAAGAAATGGAGAAATTCCTGGACATGTATGGATCACCAAAACTGAACCAATGAAGTATAAAAACCCTGAATAGACCAATAGCAAGCAATAAAATAGAGGCAGTAGTAAAAACACTACCAACTAAGAAAAGCCCAGGACTGATGGACTCACCCTAGAATTTCACCAGAACTTCAAGGAAGGTTTCATACAATACTTATCAAATTCTTCTATGAAATTGAAAGGGAAGAAACTGTCAAATTCATCCCTGGAAGGTAGCATTACTCTGATGTCAAAATCAGAGAAAGACTTAACAACAACAACAAAATACTACAGGCCAATTTCCTTAATGAACATAGATGTAAAAATCCTCAACAAGAGCTGGGGGCATAACTCAATGGCACAGTAGCTGCCTGGCAAAAGTGAAATCATGAGGTTAATTCCTGGTACCCCCAAAAAACTAAATTCTCAATAAGATACAATAAGATGGCAAAAAATGTACCATCATTTAAAAAATCATACATCATAGCAGGTTGGCTTCATACAGGGGCTACAAAGATGCAACATACAAAAATGGTGCAACACACCCAAATAAATAAATACACCACATAAATGAAAACTAAAAGACAAAAATCACATGAGTATCTCAATAGATGTAGAAAAATCTTTTGACAAAATGCATCATCTATTCAGGATGACAACCTTGATGACAATAGGCATAAAAAGACTTTACCTAAAACTGAAAAAAGCCATATATGACAAATGTGGGAAAAATGAAGGCATTTTCCCTAAAATCAGAAGAATAAAAAGGTGTCCACTCTTATAACATCTGATCCACATGGTACTAAAATCTTTAGCCAGAGAAATCAGGTAAGAGAAGCAATAAAGGAATCCATATAGAAAACAAAGAAGTCAACTTGCCTTTATTCACAGAAGGCGTGATGCTTTACACAGAGGATCCAAAAACCTCCATTAGAAAAGTTTTTCTTCTTATAAGTTCATTAACTCAGGTATTTTGTTACAATGAAAGAAAACTGACTAACAGTAACCTAGAATGGATTCTCAAAAGTAATACAGTCCATTACAAAGGGTGCGAATTTTACCTTTTATAATAGACAATCACAAAATTTTTAAGGAAAAGAGAAACATTGTTTTTCTTTTTTTTAATTTTAAAGAGAATAAAACAAAACAAAACAGAACAAAACAGAATAGAACAATGCAAGCAACACAGGACTTCAAAACAAGACAACAGGAAACCAACAGTGGCTACCAGAATGTTTCCCATTTTCCTCAAAATAGCTGTCCATACCTTCACATATTTTGAAATCAAATAATATAAAACAGACCAAAAACAATCAAAACAAAAGAATAAAAGCATTATGGGATTTCAAAACCAGATAACAGGAAATAAACAATGGTTACTATAATGTCTCATTTTCTTCAAAACAGTCATCCATACTATCACACATAATAAAATTCAATAAAACACAACAGAATAAAACCAATCAAAACAAAAGAATAATATAGGATTTGTTTGAAAATAGGATTTCAAAACAAGATGATAGGAAATCAACAATGGCTATAATTTGTTTTCTCAAAATAGCTGTTCATACCCTCACACATAGTAAAATCAAACAAATCAGAATAAAACCAATAAAACAAAGGAATGAAAGTATCATAGGACTTCAAAATAAGATAATAGGAAATCAACAGTGATTACCATAATACATTCTGTTATGTTCAAAATAGCTGCCCATACCATCAGACATACTAAAATCTAACAAATCAAGACAAAACAAACCAAACCTAACGAAGTTGTGAAAACAATACAAGGGTTCAAGACAAGACAATAAGAAATTAATAGTGGGTATCACTTTTTCCTCCTGGGTGTTTCCCTCCCTATCATTTTTATAATAGCTACTGTGCTTTTTGTATCCCACTAATGCCTTCTCTTTCTTATGCTGGGGTTAACCCTTATGAGTTCAAACCATTTTGCCATGAATATGATTTCCATTTGCATCCATTTACCTACAAAAGCCTCAAGATTATCCTACTTCATAGCTGGGTAGCTTTCCACTACATAAAAATATATCTTTCTTATCCATTCTGCAGTTGATAAGCAACTTACCCTTTCTTTGTTCTGGTCTCCTGTCACATGGAACAACTGTTTCTCTTCTTTGATTTTTAGCCTATGAATTTCCTTTCAAATTAAAAGTCTTTCTTGTATACAGATATCTATGGCTCTTGTTTGTTGATCCACTCATCCTATGTTTCTTTTTATTGCTGAATTGAGGCCATCTGCGTTAGTGGTTACAGCCAGCATACATTGGTTCATTTGTGCCGTGCTAGACTCCTGTGGTGGGTCCCCCACTTGTCCCATTCATTCTATTGCCTGTCCTGTTCAGTGATCCTGCCCTGCTGCTGTTCCTAGAACCATGGTCATCTTTACCTCTCTCTAGAATATCCTTCAGTACTCTCTGTAGGGTTGGCTTGGTGGTCATGAAATCCTTCAGTTATTCTTTATCATGGAAGTATCTTATTTTCCCATCAATTTTGAAAGATAGTTTTATAGGGTACATCAATTTGGGTTGGAAGTTGTTTCCTTTCAAGATTTGAAACATTTCACTCCAAACTCTTCTTGACTTGATGGTTTGTGTTGATAAGTCTTTCATAATTCTGATTGGTTTTCCTTTATAGGTGAACTATTTCTTTTCTCTAACAGCTTTTAATATTCTGTTCCTGTGCTGAATTTCTGGGATCTTGATTACTATATGTCATGTTGTAGATTTACTTTGCTTCTGGCTAGTTGGAGTTCTGTATGCTTCACTTATCTAAATGCCAGATCCTTTTCCCATGTTTGGAAAGTTTTCTGCTATTACTTCTGTAAATAGCCTTTTAATTTCATTTGTGGTGACCTCTGCTTCTTCACTGATACCTATCACTCTTAAATTATGTTTCCTTGTGTTGTCTTACAGCTGTTGAATTGTTATTTCCTGGTTCCTTTTTATTTTTAAGAAAGCCTTCCTTTCACAACTGCTAGCTGCAATCCTATGCTCAAGGTTTCAAAGTCCATCTTCAGTGTCTTTCAAGTGGTTTTGCCAGCTTTCGATTGACTTATTAATTTTCTGGTTATCTCTGTAATTCCTTTCTATGTTGTTCATTGAAGGTTTCCATCATTTTCCTATGATTTTTTAAAATTTATGTGTTCTTTAGATATGCTGAGCAATTCTTTCATTATGTATGTGATTTCTTCTTTTACCTGACACATTATTTCTGATTTGATTACTTTTGCAGTGTCATGAAGTTATTTCTTTACTTCAGTTGCTATCCTCTCAGAGATTTCCGCTGCATGACTTCTATTTTCTTCCATGACTGTACCTCCCAGACTTGTTCTGTGTGGGCTGGATGTTGGCGATTGCCTTTTGCTCCTTTGTCTTGACATTCTCCTAGGTTCCTCCCAACAAGCTGGTTGTGACGTCCCAGGCACTTCCTACATTGGCTTCCCCTCCCCAGTGTAGGGGAATGGAACAGTCACCTTAGTTGCTCTGACCGCATGTGTACAGGGAGGTAGCAGGGCATAGGGCAGGCTTCTCTAGATCCATACAGCTACACTGGAGCTTCCTCTATGGCAAGGGGTATGTGGTAGTGGGGCTGTGTCTCTCAGCCTGCATGTCTACAATGGGACTCCTGTGATGGTGGCAGGTACACAAGGGTGTGTCTGATTCTCCCCATGGGTGATGGCTGCCTGAAGAAAGCAAAGGTCTGCAAAGGTGTCCTGCAGGTGCATGGGGCTTACCTGGCTGCATGTCCCTGCTTGCACTGGCTGCCAGTGGGAAGCAGGGCTTCTAATAACTGAAACACTGTTTTTGTTAAACTGTTTTTTTACAATGTATGATCCAGGCATTTTGCTAGATATACATATTACTCCTCTGGTCCACAATGAAACTCTAAGACAAGCAATCTCAGCTTGACTTTACTGATTAACAAACAAAGATATTAAAAGTATTATCTAACAACATTAAATTACTGAGTTGAAGAACTAAGATTTTAACCTAGGTCTATAATGTTCGTTTTCTTACAACAGATTTCCTAGAAATGTCATGATTTCTTTGTGTTTTAAAAACACAAGATTTATTGTGGAAGATGTTTTTGAAAAAATATATAAGGACGGAAAGCCAACTATAAAGTGGTTTGTAGTCCTTCAGGAAAGCATCAGGGATTGAAGTAAATATGTAATTATGCATTGGGATGGAGAGGGTAAATAAGCAAACCTTCCAGGAAGTTTATGTTATAAATAATTAAAGAATACAATGAAAAGATATAAGGTGTCTAGACTGGACCCCTCCCCCACATACAACTCATAGGAAAGCCCCTCAATGTTACACATGGTCTCTGAGATCCTTTCATTTCAAATGTGCATTAAACAACTTGGAAAAAGATGGGGACACAGGAAAAAGATTGAGGCACATAATTTTAAAAAGTTCCACATGCATAGTATTTTCAATAGATAATAGCTTATTCTCACCCCATCCCACCACCAATAAACCTCCATAAGACCATACCACAAGCTTTCTCTCAAAGCTCACTTTTATTTTGGACAAAAGCCAAGGCTAGCTTGCAATCTATACTCTAGGCTAAGAACAAAAATCAATTCGTAACAAGTTGCAACTTTAGGGTTAAAAGCAATATTTAAAGATAGAAAACAAAACTGAAGTTTAGGAGGACAGGAAAAAGAGCTGTGAAAGGCAACAAGCCACCAACAAAGACAGCAGGGAGGATTATGATGAGAGCACTGCAGGACAGGAAAGCTACCTCGTGTAGCTCGCCTAGCCATTAACATGAGTGTGTCTGTGTTGGACCCACACAATTGGCGGATTGTTCTAGTATTCACTTCTTATTTACAGAGACAAAAAAGATCTAATGTAGTCAGTCATTCTTTCAGCATATAACTCCTCAAAATAGGTGAAGCTTGTTTTAATCCTGTATTTTTGGATACAATAAAAGATCTAAAAATCTCCTAAGGTTCACCTATTTTCCTATCTTCTAAAACTACTGTTGCTATTATAGTGAAACATAGAAAGTGAAATATCCAGGAATATGCATTTAAATTAGTAAGATTAACATATTATGTACTGGTTTCTACTTTTACACTCTCCACAAAATTCTCAACTTAGATTAGAAATAAGAACAAATTGTACTTAGTTTCATATTTTTTGCTTAAATCTGTCAGTTAATTCAGGGTTTACAAATGACTTACTACATATGAACAAGTAATAGGTAGAACACGATCCCATGTTAGAAATTGAATGAGACATTTCTTAGAATGTATATTTTGCACAATTTGAACTAGGATAATTACGATTCATTCTATGTATGGGGATAGAAAGTACCAAAGTTATGAGGAAAAGATACAAAAATAATCCTTGCTCAGCAATTTCTTAATACATACTTAAAATTACCAGGTTCAACTATGTACCCCTGGAAAAGTCTACATCATTTTCTAGATCATGGTATACAACATATCTACTAATTGATGACATATTCACTATTAATAACTCGTAAATACGTGCCATGAATCATGCTTAGCACCAAGAACATTGAAATGAATAAAAGATAGCCATCAATTTCTGAAAGGGTCACTGCGTTCTGAGAGAGAAGGGTGAAAATAAATTTCAGTAAAATAGACAGAATTGTGAGTCATGTGGAAGAGAGATATAATTTCTACTTAAAGGCCCTGCCCAGGTTTCTAGAGAAAACCAAAATGGGGGCAAATTCCTCAAGACCCCTCCTGGAAATCCAGAAGCTATTTTTCTTCTCTTACTTCATGTAAACACATTACGAACTTCTTTTTCTTCAAAATTTCATTCTTTGACTTTGTGATATATGAATTCAGTTTCTGCAAAACTAACATTTTAGTATTTGGAGGTCCCACTAATATTAATTGGAGGCAAGAATCTGAATGGGGAATTTGTGGTGTTCCTTATATCTCTCCATTTTCAATATGCTTTCATTAATTGTGATTACATTTAGAAGGTAGGTGAAATTTGTGCACTTTGGTTTTCTTACTGGATAGTCTTATAGCCTTAATATCTCTTCTATAATCTCCAAGGTGGTTGAATAAATTCCATCTAGCAACTTATAGTTCTTATCTCTTTCTCCCTTCTGACCTCTATTGATTATGTCTATAATGATATTAACAAGAACAAACTTAAAATATTTTTTAAAAATACTGTTGTGACTTACATTTATCAAAAGTGCTAATTAATGACCCTGAGGGAAAGTTCCAACTAATTTATTCATAGTTATAAACATAAAACTATCAAAAGTTATTATAATTCAGCATGATCAATGTATCTAAGAGTACACTCTGACTAAATGTAATTGTTGGGCCAGGGATTTGGCTCAGTGGCACAAGTGTCTGCCTGGCAAGCACAAGGTCATGAGTTCAATCCCTGGTATCAAAATAAATAAATAAATAAAATTTAAAAATAAATGTAATTGTTTTATTTATCCAAATTATTATCTTGTTTGCTCATCTGCCTACTAATCTGTTTTAATAACTGGATAAAGAAACTGTAGCTGCTTCATTAAAGATTTTTTTAGTTAATTTTACTTTTACTTTTTCACTTTTGCACCTATAAATTTCTAGCTCTTTTAAGACTTTCTATGGAAAACCATTGTATAGGTTTTCAGAGTAGCTAAACTCACTTAAAACAATATGAGGTAAAAAAAAAAAAAGCAGCTAGTTGTAAACCTAACATAAGACTTGAAAATAAAGGTTGGTAACACAAAGGTTATATACGGTTATTTTAATAGGTTTGTTTTCGTAGATTAGCTTTCAAATGTACTATATGTGCTACTTAAGTTGGTTTATAGATAAATGGACACTCACGGTATTAGCCCAAATCTTTATTGTTCACTTGGCTTAACAGCAAGCTAGTTTAAGTTGGTTGTTAAGAATAAAGATGTCTTTAAAATTGGTGACATATTTTCATCCAGGTTGTTAACTAATCAAGATGATATTTATCTTTAAAATCATTTTATAAACACAATGTCCATTGTTTTCTGTGTGCGATAATGTCTTAGATGCTTTTCTCATTGTTGAGACAAAACCCCAATAACCAGTTATTTCAGCTCACAGTCTGTAGAGCCTTCAATCCACAGTCAGCTGGGTCCAAGGCAGGATGGCTTGGCAGGGGGGCATTGCCAAGAAGAAAAATTTTGTGGGATGGCAGATAGAAGGCAGTAAGCAGCAAGCAGTAGAGAAGCAACAGCCTCTCCTTTTATCCCTTCCATACTACCTGCTTTTAGGGTAGTGCCATTAACATTTAGGGTGGGGGCACCCTTAATCCCACCATTATACTATTAACCCCAATGTCACACAGCCACTTACAAAAAGCCCCACCTATGACCACATGAGGTTTTGGGAGGACATCTAGATACAAGGCACAGCATTGTTCCCCTGGTCTCCAAAAGACTCATGCACATCCTTTTACATGACAGGCGTTTGGTCCATCTCTAAGAGTTGCTAAAGTCCCAACAGTTTCAGCATTGCTTAACAGTCCAAGACCAAGGTTTTCTCTCAGATTTAAAGCAAACTCTTACCTGAAAGCTCCCATTACAAATGAAAAGAAAGTTAAAGACTTCCAACATACAATGACATAAGATCAGCATTCCCATTCCAAATCAGAGTATAGAGAGGAATGGGCCAAGGCAGGTCCAAAATCCAACAAAGGAATCACTACATCCCATAGCTCCATGTCCGTCAACCAATGCAGACTGTGGTAAAATGTGAACCCCAAAGGGTTTGGGTAGTTCTGCTCCTACAGCATTACAAATAGCTGAAACTCCTATGGCTTATCTCTTGGGCTGGTTTTGCTTAGTCCTTACAGCTCTCCTCAGACAAATAACCTTCTCTTCTCAGGCAACCCTCATTGCCCTGGAAAAAAAAAAACAGACTAACTTCTCCATCACAATCTGCCTTACTCGATTCCCATATTAGACAGAGGTTATCTATATAACCTGGCAATGTTCTATGAGATAGAGCTGCCTGGAAAAGAGCATGAAAGTTATGAATGAGACATATGTATAAAAAGTTTAAATCCCAAGTAAAAGCAAACTCCCCACACAGCATATATTTTCCATTCACTTTTAAAAAGACATTTAGAGTTGCATATAGAGTTATATATGCCTAGCCAATATGAATACTTTGAGGTTAAAAATGGCCAATTATTAATTAGAAGTCAGAATTCCAAGTAAATGTAATATATGTCTGGAAAGCATACTTGTGGTTAACTTGGAATTCAGACAGAGGTGTGAGTCCAGTGAATACCAAGAAAACTGGAGGTATGGACTCATTAGGGCCAATTTCTCAGGCAGAATCAGTAACTAACTTATGAAATAATTTATCCTATGAGAGGAGAGTTTTGTGGTGCGCAAATATGGTCTAAAAACAGATGGACAGAGCTCGTAGAGAGGGACTACTTTAAGAAAAGCGTGTGTATGAATTCATACTATCCTCTGATGCAGCTCCAGAATCTGAGGAAGAGAAGAACAAGAAAGTCACAAATACTAACAGGAAAAGTTCTCTGAACGTTGTGTAATTCTTTGAGCACACACAGGTACAATGTGACTGTGAAGCAATCACCTTACTTGGAGTTAGAATTACATCACTGGCAAGACAGAGCATACTGAACTGAAAATCAAACCACTCTATCTAGAAAAGAGAAGAACTTGAAGAGATGTTTTGCCTCAGCAGGTATTACCAGCGCTGCTAGCAAACATTTATAGAAGCCTAATTCCTAATGGAACTGTGGTGGTCCTGGAGGGGCTTCTGTGGAATAATGTCCTCTGGCTTAGAGAAATAAAATGAAAAGATTAAAGTGGTGGTCAAATATTACTGATATAGTAGGTCTACAAATATTGCATTGGGGGCCAAAAGACTCGCTAATTTAGTATAGAATTGGATCAACTTACTATTGAAGCAGTGTTGGACTGGAGCCAGGTTCTCCTTTTAAGGAGCCTGCCTAAGTTTGGAGAAAGCAAAGAGAAGTCATACTGCAGAGAGTCTCCTTCATCAGATGAAAAGGAGACAAAGATAGCTGGCCAAGCGCAAGATGAATGTACAATGGGTGAACGTACAATAGAAAAGAAAAATGAGTACAGGTGTAGCCTCAGTACCAAATAGAGTGAAGGTGTTGCCATCCCACTGACCTTCCTTCGGTAAATTTTCCCCAGAAAAATTCCTCCAGAGTCCTACAATAGCTGTTTCCAGATGCAGGTGAACTCCATATGAAGCAATTACAGCTGGGTGTTATAGGAACAACAGCAGATTATATGGTGCACAACCCTCTTCAGGGCAGCATTGCTCATTTTCTTAGAATTCCAGATTTTGTGTCTCACAGTTCATTGATGAGTTACACTGCAGGAACTGCACAGGCCTAGCAGAACTGCCTTACTGGGCTGGGCTGACCTCTCCCATTTGGGAGCAGCAGGCAGTCATTGACTGATGAATACAGGGGCCAATGATTTGGCCCCTTAACCTCTACTGGGTCAAATCTTAGACTGTTCCAGCTCCAAAGCTTCTAGGATCATCTGAGATTATGGATGCAACATAATAGATATTTGTTTAGGATATCCTAAACAGATTTGTTTAGGCATAGCCCACCTACTTAGTTAACAAAGGATTTAAATCAGGCCATACACTTAGAACAGTCTATAATATAATAAAATGAAATAAGACAAAATATTTAAGGGCAATATTTGTTAATTATTTCCAACAAACATTTATTAAGACTATTCCACAGATGGGCACTAGGTTAAGTACTGTTAACAGCAGAATACAAAATCTACATTAATATGATGAAAGTTTGATCTGGGAGATGGCAGGTGCACAGCTAAGTAGGAAGATGAATAGTCTGCACACTGATTATACTCTCATACATTTCTTTGACTCTAGAACACCACTATAAAGATACAAAGAGTTACTATTATTCCTAGTTTATAGACAATAACTCATGGTTGAGCAAAGTAAAGCAATTTATCCAATTAGTGGCAGATTTATTTATTTATTTATTTATTTATTTATTTATTTGGAGTAGGAAGTATTTATTGAAGGAAAGCTTCTGTCTAAGAGAGACAGAAGGAGGTCCCAAGTGGGTAGCCTGGGGAATTGGTTTCTCAGAGGAGTTTTGTAGAGTAAAATCATGAGGTGAGGGGGATGTAAGCTGAGACAAAACTATGTTAACTAATACGATTACAAGTATAGTTACTTAGGTAATACTGACCCAACGGAAAAATCACAAGGTGGATGTGAAGTGGGATAAAACTATAATCCACCAATAAGAGTATGAATATAGTCACTTAGGTAGTATTGATTACATGGAGCTCAAATGAGGAAGCAAGTCAGGTAACAAGCACGTATGGGATGGCCAAAGACTTTCCTGGAAAGGGTAGGTCAAGGAGGTTTTGGTGCTACTGTTTTACTTTAAAATCAATTGTCCTTTCCCTCTGTTTTGATGTGTTGTTTGTCTGGATGATAGTAGATGGCATGTTTTCTGTCATCATTAAAAGGAATATCTATTTTATAGTAGTTAATCACTTAAAAATTTTTATTAACTTGCTTAGAGTTCTTATTCATTTAAAAACATTTAATCCTGAATTATGTTGGATACTGTATGCTAAGTTAATCTTTTGAGTAAGAGTAGTAAGAATACTTATTTTTTGACTCATTTTTTAGGTATTTCCCACTATTATGAAATTTTTAGCTCACTAAAGTATGTCTTCTTAATAGTAATCAACTACAAAATTTAAAAACCATAGAATTCTATTTTCAAAATACTACATTCTAAGGTTAAGCTTTTGACTAAGAATCCTATAGTGACTTATGGATCATCAGAGAAGGTTTACTTGCCAAAACAAGGGAAAATATATAAAATATGACATGGAAGAAAATCAGAAAGACTGCTAATTCTGAAGCTACATGAAGGAGAAATAGAAATGATGTTGATTTACCTCAAATTTCATTTGAGGTAAAAGTTACCAGAGAGAGTTGTTGTTCAGTTAGTCATTGTTGACAGGGATATGGAGCCCACTTCCTTGACTATCTGAGGACATTTGCTCAGAAAACAGACTAAAGACTATTACTAGAGAGTCAATGGCAACACACAAAAAGTAGGAAAAGGATGATAACAATACTAGCAAGATAGACAAAACTGGCCAGAATGATAAGAAACACAGAAAATAAAGAATGTGATGAGCTTCGTGAAAGTTAAGGAGCCACTGAGGAGCCATCTGATACATACAGTTGTAAAAATAAAGCACCATTTGACTTGCTGGTCAGGGATTCATAGTTAAACTCAATTAAGTCCTAAAACTACCTTAACTCAAAACTAATGTGAAACCTCTGGTTCCATTCTAACAACAAAGAAAGGCACTGAAGATAGTATAGAAGAAGGGGAATCCAGAAAGGAAAATGGAGATCAAAACAGGCAGGAAAGAATAAAGTTCAGTAACTGTTTCTTCCCAGTATAATCTGACTGCACAGCTTTTTGGCAGCACACATACCCACTAAGACCTGTCACAAGATCAGCCACCTAGTGGAAAAAAACAGCACGTGCAGATAATTATTTTTCCCTGCTCTGCTGTTTTTGTTAAGTCTGTTACCTAGACTTTATAAGCCATTTTAGGGTTTGTGTATTAATATTAACTTGAATTTATCATTGCTTTTTATTAATAACTATATTTATATTTAGTCACAAAAGGTTTCAAATTTTAAAATAAAATTCAGAATGGATTCTTGACATTCTCTTTTGAAGAAATTATTGAGTATAGTTTAAACTTTACACAAGGATCTATTACATAGGTGTCATAATCAAGGCAATTGAAGCATATTAAAAGATTAACAGTTTCTGCTATCAAATATAATGGTGTCTTACTTAAAGTGAGTGCTGCCTAAATTAACAGGGAGATGACGAAGTCTCAGGGGTTCAACATGACAAGAACTTATATTTTGGATACACAAAGTCCATTTTTAATTTTGTTTGGAAGCAGAGGGGTAGGAAAATTCCATTCCTTACTAAGCATCTGAGTACCTGCCTGAATACCTACCTTCAATACTGCCTGTGTGTCATTCTGTCTATCCATATCTAGTTGGCAGATAGAGAAAGAGAACATAGGTGACCATACAGGGTTTCTGTGGGCTGGGCCTAGAAGCTGTTTGGGAATTTCAATTTACATTCTATTGACCAGGACTAGTCCCAGGATCTCAGAAGTCCTAATGGGAGTATAGTATATGTAGACCAAAGCCGGACAGCCATTCTTAGTAGTACATTCACCTATAAAAGCAAAACTTGAATATTTACCAGAGAGCTAAAGGTTTCTACCTCGAGCTGTTTAAACTTTGGGAAAGGCAAGTGATCCTAACAGGTAATTTCATAATGGGATCCCTTCTAGGGACAAAGAGTCAAAGAAGTTTTTCTGTATGGGAGGAAGGTGTCTGGATACCACTATTGGCAGTAATTATTGCTAGTGGCAGCAATTTTCTGTTTGACTCCATTTACTTAACTAAAAAGCCATTTTGTTTATAACATGTCCCAAATGACCTACCTGCTACTCATCTGCTAGTTATTTGAACATTTCATGGCAGTCCAGAGATGATTAAATATCTAATGAGTAAACCTCATAATTTTTTGGTCCATTTTTATTCACTTAATAAGCTTTGATACTGTACCAGAGTCTGTTTGTCTCCAACATTGTTTTAGGGGGTTGGGTAGCCTTTTCTCCTAATGTTGAATAACTTCAATATCCTTATATGCCTTCTAAGTCTTATTATTCCTTTAAAATCCCACTCACATCATTCTTTTTCATAAACCCCTTTTGGAACAATAAATTTTTCAGTCAACTTATCACCTTATAAATTCCTATAGTATTTATATCTCTATTCTTTCCTAGCAATTAATTGTATAGAAAGTTATTTATGTCCTTTCTATTGTATTTTTTTTCTGATTTCTACCTCATGGAATTTCTTAGAGGGAAAATTCTAGAAGTTGCATTAACTTTTATCCACTAAACATATAGCATAAAATTTTCAATAAACTAGCCATAGATACATTTTACTTTGAAAGTGTATACCAGAAATTATTATAAGTTTTCTTAATATTGTTGGGATTGTTTCATTCAAAACTGATGGAAATACAAATTTTCAATTAAAGAATAATAAAATAAAGTATTCATAGGCACACTGAATTCTTTCCATTTATCCATAGACTGCAGGATTGAGAATTCTAGAAAAATGAACCTATTAAATTCATATTTAGTATGTAAATATTTGCTGTGAGTTGAAGGATACAATTTAAAAGGAAGGAATAGTCTCTGCTGCATAAAAATTCATAACTGAAATTTAGAAACAAGGCACTAGAAACAGTTAGAGTGCAATGTTATTTTTCCCAAAATAAGTGAGAAAGTAAGAAGTAGAGCAGCTTCCATATAAGGAAATCATTTTTCATTAAACTAATCATACAGACATAATGAAGTGATCAGAGGGTGTGCCAAAGTAAGAACAAGAGCTAGAAATCCATGAACGTCCAGCTGAGGAATTTGGGCTTTATGTTGAAAGAAAATCAAAATGAGGCATCACTATAAAGAACTCTTCAATTAATACTGAATTTATAAGGAGAAATTAAATAAATTAGAAAATAATTTTTGAAAAGAAGTAAGGAAAATATCTAAAATGTGTTTTGCAATAGCACATATAAACAGATTGGGTAGATCGAAAGAATACATGGATAGAAAAATAGTTGTGACAAGAATAAATGGACATATAAATTGGAAAATCATAGAAAAACAATGATTATTAATTGCCAATATTTTGAACCTAGATAATCAGCAAATTGGTAAGTAATAATAGTACTGGGAAAAGAAATTATTATGGGAAATGAATATTATGGGTTTATTTGGGTAAACTTCAAGATGACACAGAATGTAAATCCTATAGAAGCTTGAGTTATAGATCTCAATTGTGGAAATAGAAGTTTTCAGCATACATTTAATACAATTACGCATTATAATTATTTTATTGTTATGAAAATGTATAATGTAGGTGATAGTTATAACATAAAGGAACTCCTAAAATACTTTCAAATATTTAGTATTAACTGAGTTTCCTGAAGTGCTACAGAGCACTTTACCTTTCAATCCAAAATGAACAGCAATGGAAGGCTCTAGAAGTTTGTTCATTATTTCCACGAGACTCTGAGATCCTGTATCTCTATATCAAGTAATGGTTCCATGTGTTTTATATATTTTAACATATCGAATTTTGACAATAACCTTATAGAATAAGCTCCACTATTATCTATATTTTCTAAACGAGAAAAATGAGTTGGGAACTTTCCCAGAGTTGGGAATTTTCAACCACCAAATATTCAGCTGAGACTGTGAAATGCAATTTGGGAAAGACAATTTTAAAGCAAAACACGTAACAAACTCATTGTAGGCCTTTATTATTTCATTGAAAAAATGTGTAGATTTGTTGCCTCAAGGAGAGTGAAATTAATTCAGTGAGTGACTCACATATTGGCAAGCCATTGTGATTTAAAAAATAAATAAATCACCAAGTACAAAACATACCACAGGATGTCATTAATGTGAATCTGTTTTTTAATTAAGACCATTACCACTCAGTTAGTTTAGAATAATATTCGGTAAGACTTGCGGTGACATTAGAAATAATATTTTTCCATACTATCAGGAAGTTCTGGTCTTTTCTTTTCTGATGGGCTACAAGACTTACAGGTGTATCCAAAATAAATAGCAAATGAACAAACATAGTTTATCCCTCAGTCTTCAGAGCTAGGCTGACTGAATTTGGGGTTACCAAGGTTCCAGAGCTCTCCTATCACCAGTGACAGTGTTTAGAACAGTAATTTTGATAAATTTTATTTGTTTACTGATGTGACCCCTGATGTGAAGAAGGTAGGAAGATACTGACCTAGTATTTTCTAAATATGTCTTCCAAATTTCTAAATATTGTTAAAATGACTCTCCATTTTTATATTCCATATTCTTACATCATTCACCATTCTCAGTGACATACATGTGGCTTCATGTCAGATAATGTGTCCTTTAAAAAAAACATAAATAATACCCTAAAGTTATTTTCCCCCCCAAAGTGGCTTTCCTGCTCCTTACTTTGATTTTCTTTCTTTCTTTTTTTTTATAGACCATCTGCAACAAGGCAGATTTTCTTTCTGACTAAAACTTGAAACTAAAAGCCCTCCATCACTCATTTCCCTTTCAAACAAGCTCCATAGAAACCATGCAAAGGGAGATTTGGGTGACTCCTCTTGTGGTCAGAATTCGCCCCTCTTGCTTTCACATTCTTCCTGCTTCTTACAGTTCACAGCCTTTTTTTATGGCATCTGTGGTTTCTGTTTCTCTCAACTGAGTATTTGTTCATCCAGTTTCTGAGGTGAGATGATGTTGTATTTCCACTAGGTTCTCTTGCAGAGATGAATCCCCTCTGCCTGGATTAATTTAATTTTCCATTTATTAAAAATGTGCCTATGACTTAGCCTCTAGAACATAATTATGACAGAAAAAATATTCTAATTACAGCAGTTCAAATTTGTTCCAGGAAAATGTTTGACTACAACACTCTACTCAGATTACCCAAAAGCTAAACCATACTTTTAGCTGTATCATAAGAGCAATGCTCTTGGCAAAATGGGAGTCTTCCTTTAATGCCCCAGAATCTCCATCTGGAGAATATTTACAAAAATCTCTAAGGCTTCATGACCACACCAAAGAGTATTACTCAGTCAACAAGGACCTATTAGAGGTCTAATGGCACTCTCATAGTGTGTGGGTGAGGAGTCATGAGTTACAAAAGCAGTAATAAATGGACTTTTACCCCATATATTGCCTCTCATCCACTATGTGAGAGGAAATAAAAACCCACACTGTGGTATTCTACTTTCTGGAATATAAAATGTCAGATCTAGAGAGGAGTAAAGACTTGATCTACACTTCTCTTCCCATTTATATACTGTAAAGTCACAATGCAAAAAAGTTAAGTGATTTTATTCAAGAAGATTCAAGTGATAAAATCACAAAGTTAAAACCATGAATAGCAAGAGCACAAAAACAGAAAAGCTTGTCTTAGATGTGAAAATTTTATAAACTATTCTATGCCATCTTCCTGCCTAAAACTGGTACATAGGCTTATGCTAATATTTCAGTAATGCAACCCTTTAGTAATACTCCAGTAATACACTGCAGGCTATTCTGTTTCCATTAGTACATTAGAACAGGGTCCTTAGTTTATGATATGCAGAATTCTACATCAGAATCAAAACCACGGTTTGCAAAGGTTCTCAAATTGGAAAAAAAAAAGCACCAATAACACTTTATGAGTGTTTTGTTACACATCTATTTTATGTCCAGCACACCATCATCAGGAAAATCACATTATCCTGACTGTACATAACAACCACTAATAGCCAATTCACTAATCAATCACATATATACTCTCCATTATTTCATATTCTGTTCAGTGCAATGTGGTAAGCTATTATGTTCAAAGTTGGAAAAGACAAAATCTCAACATTTGAGAGAAAATTGCTGCCTGCAATTTGAATGTGTTTGTAAACTAAGTAATTGAAACAAGTTTTTCTTATCTTTCACTTTTTATTCTTTATTCTACCTTTCTATCATTTTTCACTATACTCTAAACCTGTTTTTACCCCTAGTCAACATCTACCTTAAGCCATTAGAACAACATTCTCCATTTCTCCAGCCCTGAACTGCACAATTTCAGCACTGAGTAGTTAGTTGTTTTTCGAAGTGACTCAAGTCATTTCAACCATACCTAAGCATTGTTAGTGAAAAGCTCCAGACCTTCAAGCATCTCTCCTTCTCCAAACACAGGCTCATCATAACACTGGCTATGTACATTGGTATAATGTATTTGAATGGTAGTCATTGATCTATAGTATCTTGAAAGGCAAAATGTCTTATTCATTTTTGTGTTTTCATTTCCTATTCCTTCTGGTATATATGCTTGCCAAATAAATGAAAATATCAATCTACCAACAAGCCCTAATAACAATGTTAACAGTAACCCTTTGGCTAATGAGTATGGAGGTTTGGAATAAAAAAAAAGGAAGTAAACAGCCCCTGTAGTAACTGACAGACAGAGGGAGACAGCTGTCAGCTTTCTTCCTTGGTTCAGCAGTAGTTTCTATGAAATAGGAACTATTGCACTTCTTTCCTGGATGTTCCATGTTTTTCTGGTGGGAAGTCTTATTTTTTCAAACCATGCTCTTTAAATGAGGTATCTTTTGTGTTTAACATCTTATTGCTATTTTATTATAATATCTGTGTTTCTAACTTTTAAAAATTATTTATTTCTTTAGGGTAGATTAAAATCTAAGGGCATAGGTGCCAAAAGAAATACCAGAAGGGAAGAAATGATATTCCATATAATAATGGGAGAAAACTGCTATACAGATATTGAAAGTAAAAGAAAGCTATAAACACAAAATAAAGAGAAAAGAGAAAAGGGATATAGGCAGAGAAGAGTAACTAAGTGATGTTAGATGTTACTGTTCTTTTGAGATTATTTGCATTGTTATGATATAAAACCTTTCATTTCATCCAACTTCTGAGACACACAGAGATGCAGCTTTTACTTCCCAGTAACACTACTTATCGAAATGCTTTGTGTGAATGAAGACAATTTTTTTGTTGCTATTGCTAATAATGTGAAGAAGAACTAGGCATCATTTATGTCGACGTTCTAAAGACTGAGTAAAGTCAAAATGAAAGAGGGACAAGAGATTTATGAAGCACTGGAAATGATGAAGTATAAACTTTCCAGCCCAGTCTCATTCCCGGAATTCACAGAAAATTAAGTACAATTTTGGATCACATAGGATATGACATCATTTTAGGGACATTTATATCTAAAACTTAAGGTTTCACCCTAAAAGAAGTATAAGTTTCACGTGGTTTCCAAGAATTAGCTCTCTAATATTACCTGAAGTAAAATTATCAAAATATGGGTCCAAAAAACATATAGATTGACATATAAAAATTTCACTAAAACAGACTTGAAATTAATCTTGACTTTATATACAAAACCAGTGTTCAGCCTTACTTTGAAAGGGAATTAGAAAATGTGTCTTAAAAAGTTTAAGATTCTTCTGATTAGATTAGACAAGTCTACTTTAAGTGATAAGTGACACAGGCAAAATTTTAAACCATTTGGACCAAGACTGGATTTTTCTTCAGTAAGCAAAGTGACAGGAGCAAGTGGGAATTAAATCTCAACAGTAATGGCTTTCTCAATTTGTACCATGAAACACAAATTTGCTAGAAGTATTTGGTATAATATTCCTTGGAAGGACATAATTTTTACTTCTTTATTGGAATCAAGGTGTTACTTTAAATCCCAGAACTCTACAGTACTGCTTCAATGTTTCATTGCCCCCTCCCCAAATTTACTCTGGAGGTTTAACATAATGGTCTACAGAAAGAGTCCTTTAGCTATAAGGAGAGAAAGAGACAGAGAGAGAGAGAGAGAGAGAGAGAGAGAGAGAGAAACAGAGAGAGAGAAGGAAAAAGGGAGGAAGGACTATTATTTGAGAGTTTCCTTCTATAGATGCTACTGTGAGAGTTAGTCTTACGTGTCACCTTGGCTGGGCTATAGTACAGTTATTCAATCACACACTAATCCAGCTGTTACAGTGAAAAGGTGCTTTTTAGACATGGTTAACATTTACAATCAATTTACTTTAAATAAGATTATCCTCAATTGTGGATGTGCCTCCTCCAATTAGTGGAAAGGCCCTGAGAGTAAAATCAATGTTGAAATTCTGCACCAAAAATATAGCATCAGCACCTACTTGAGTATTTCCAGCCTGTCAACCTGCCCTACAACTTGAAACCTGCCAGCCTCCACTGCAGGTGCCAATTCCTTGAAAAAGAAAAAAATCCTAGTAGCTCATTTTGTATGAATAATTCTGATAAGGCGGACAAAAGGATTACATTATTCCATTAACAACAGGTTTACCTCATATTTCACAAGAACAAACATGAGAGATTTAATTAACTAAGCAGAAGAATTTAATTACTCAATATTTTAGATAACAAACAACAATATATTGTAGAGCTAAAGAATTAAATAGAAGCCAATTAAAAAAGAAGCCAAGCACTGTGAAAGGATGCTAAAGACAATATGATTATCATCCAGCCTACATTGTAGGGTTGAATGGAGTGGTGATCATCTTGAAAATATGCTACTTTGTATAGCACTAAAATTCTTGTCCTACCCATGAATCCTGAATTATAATTTCCTTTAAGAGAACAAAGATGCCTTAGATTGTCTTGCTCATAGTATGTATACAATGAATGGTATCTAAATAACGCAATGAATAAATTTATATCCTGAATGCCAGTTATTTAACACACATTCACTGTAGGCCTTCTACATTCCAGCACTGTGCTAAGTTTTGAGAATACAGTGGTAAATACTTATAATGGTACCTCATAAAAGTGTTCTATGGTTTATGTAGCCCAATGACTGAAAAAGGTAGCTAAGGACACACTGGAGGAAAAAAAAAGATTATAGTATCACATGCCGTGTTAGAATTTTCCCAAATGTTTACTTTCTCTTCTTAACCATTACATAGTTCAACAATCTTGTAGAGACACTGAGGAGTTAAGGGCCCAGATACAGTTATCAGAGACACCTAAGCCTACATCCTTGCATGCAATGTGACCTTGAACAAAATGTTCAGTAACTCTTAATCTCAAGGTTCCCAACTGAAAAATAGGAACATTTATCTAAATATGCTGTGTATGACTTAAATAGAGGTATCAGTAACATGTTTATATAGACTCATGAGACCCACAGACACTTAGATTTAGACATATGGAGATCACTGAGATCTTACTTTACACTTGTTTTAAGAAATACTTTATTCATTTTAGAATAAAAAAATTAAAATAACAAAACTTCAAAGTTAAGTGGCACAGTGAGTCCAACATGTCAGTTCAGGGATATAGTACAACCTTTCTGTTACCTAGAACTTCTATTGATTCTTTGGGGTCATATTTTTTCAACAGAGTAAATATCATTTTAAAAACAAATGTTGATATGTAGGCTGTTTTTATGGCTTGTATGCAGATGTTCCCCCAAAGCTTCATGTGCTCATAGGTGGGGCTTTTCAGAGGTGTTTGGATCTGGAGTGTGTGATTCTGGGATTAAGTGTGTGTGATTACTAAATTAGTCCACTGATTGGTTTGGCATAAACTCGAGGTGTGGTGACTACAATAGCATCAGTCAAAACAAGGAGAAGACGCCGGCAGGGGTGGGTGGCACCACCCGAAGCACAGGTAGCATGGAAGGAATAAAAGGGAGAGGCTGCTGGTCCTGCTGCCATTGTCACTTACTGCTTCTTCACTACTTTTCTGCTTTGCCAACTTCTGACCATCATAAACTGTTCCTCCTCTGTGATGCCCCTCTGCCATGCCACCTGCTTTAGAGCCAGCCAATTATGGACTGAAACCCCTACAAACTATGAGCTATAATCAATCTTTCCTCCTTTAATTTTGGATGTCAGGTACTTTGTGTCAGCAACAAGAAAAGTAACTAAAACAATTGTCACTGTAAAAATTAAAATGACAATGTTTTTTTTTTCCTCTAACATAACTCAGACTTATTTGTGGAAGTCTCTATAACTCTGACTTTCAGAGTGAATTTCTGCCTCCAGAATGCTGGTCACCACAGGAGAGGCACAAGGGAATTATTAAGTGGGTGTGCAGTCTTTCTGTTTTTTACCATATGCCAGGTACTAAACTAAAGCTTTGGCTGTGCTTTCTCACTTAATCCTCACCTACAACCCTTTAAAATACGTGCTTTTTGTTTTCAAACAATGTCCAGATGGATTAAGGCAGTTAGGCAGTTTGTTTAAGTCCACAGTGACACAGAGTGAGAACAAAATTTAAAAGCAATTCTGTCTACCTCCAGAGGCCATAGAGATATGGGGATTTCTTGGCAATAAAAGCTGTTAAATCCTTCTCTCTTATTTTCTGGTGTTCAGACTTCCCTGTCCAATTCAGAAGAAACTATTGAATAATTGACTTGATTCTCTAATTGGTGACTACAATAGTATCAGTCAAAAGAAGAAACCATCCCAGACTTTTGTGCTAAGGCATCTGAGTGGTGAAAGTGACCCCTTGGGATTTGTGGTCTTGCAGATGGAAGATACAGGAATGTAGCTTCCCTTACATACGAATAAAAAGTATGAAGAGCCCAGTTCCCATGAGACCTGTGGGATCAGACAGATTTCAGATTCCTAGGGATTGCCCAAGTGTTTAGTAAAAACCACATTTTAGTAATCTTTGCTGACTGAGTACCTTAAATGCAAACAAATGGATAAATGCTATGATGAAGTGATCTTTTTTCCATCAAAGTTACCCTAGAGTACACTGATGTCCTCTATGGTAGTAGATGAAAACAAGAGTTGTCCCTCATAGGCAACATAACTGCAATAACACTTTTCCTGATATGTTAAATCTCAAGCATTTAGAAATTTCTGGAGGAAGACAGAAAAAAAGGTATTTCCCTGCATTGAAAGAGTAAGAGACTGTCATATTTAAATAAAGAGAATGATGGGAGAGCAGTTAACCCAACATGCACCATATAATATTGGACTTATCAGTGACCCTAGATGAACTTTGGTGTCTTTTATATATTGGAACTTGTTTCATATATGTCTATTTCTTTTTTCTATTATACCCACTAAACAAGAATGTTTCAGACATAAATAAAAATATGTAAAATGTTATAAAAACTAGTATTGTCAGTAGTAACTAGAAATGTTTTTAACATTTATTCTTTTTATTAGTACATACTTGTCATATTGATCACATTCACCAGAGGGAATTTGTATCTGTATATAACACATCTCACTTTTTCCCTCTTTTCCCATTCCCCTTCCTTCCCTTAAACCCTTCTTCTCCTCCCCATTTACACAAGCTTTGTTTCTAGTGTTTTCCTTTGCATCCTCTTTTTTTTCTTTCTCCTTCCTTTTCTTCTCCCCGCCCCCTCCCTTGTTCCCCTTCCCATTTGAAGATGTCTTTCCTACTTCCCAATATCTATCCTCTGTTGGAGCCATCGAAGCTGAATACACATGCAGGGCTGTGGCATGAATCCAGGCATGGTTAAACTGAGAACAAGGACATGCCTCAGAGGGCAAGATAGGTCACAGCTTAGGACACCTGGAGACTTTCTCCTAGGATAGTTCTCCTTAATTAGCATTGACTGTTGCTTGGAGGGGTCCTTGAACCTCTCCCAAGATCCTGCTCAGGTTGCCTCTACTTTCCATCTATACCTTTCTTGTTTGAATACTAAATAAATATGGGCTGCCCAGAGACACTCTGTCTCAGCCAGCAGAGTTAAGAACTCTGCAGAGGGTTTTGGTCCTCCTGGAGCCCTAAAGATCATATAACTCATCTCATTCATTTGGGCCTTTGCTGTGCACTCATTTGGAAGATTGAGGGTCTAGGCACAGACCCGAATCCTCTATTAGGCTTCTCTTTTATCCTTTAGGTTTCTCACAAAAGATAAACACATTATGCAATATTTAAACTTGTGTGTCTGGTTTATTTCACTTCATATTACAGTCTCAAGCTGCATCCATTTTCCCATAAATGATTCAAATTTATTCTTCTTTATGGCTTAGTAGTACTCTATTATATATAAATGTATTTTCTTAATTCATTCATCTTTTGATTAGGATGTGGACTATTTCCAAGGTTTTGTTACTGTACATAGTGTTGCTCTACACATAGATATTCATACATTCCTGTGAAATGATGCTTTTAACTCTTTTATGAAGATACCTAGAAGGGGAATACCTGAGGGTTTCCCCTACTGCCCTTCACAATGCTCGTAACATTTTACACTCCCACCAAAAATGGAGAAGAGTTTCTTTTTCACCAGAGCTCCTCCAGCATTTGTTATTGGTTGATTTCTTGACGACAGCCATTCTTTCTAGAGTAAGATGGACTCTCAGTGTTTAATTTGTGTTTCTCAAATAACCACTAATGTTGATCATTTTTCTATGTATTTATTTGGTATTTGTACTTTTTAATCTGAGAAATGTCTGTTCATTTCACATTCCTGTTTTTGGATTAGGTCCTTAAATTTGTGGGGGAAGCTCTGGTTTTTTGAGTTCTTTATGTATTCTGGATGTTTCAACTAGTAATATTTGTAAAGACAACTTTGTGAGTGTTTTTATTTAAATGTTCATATGTAGTTTATTGAGATTGATATCAACCACCAGAGGATTTTGTTGTCACCCAGTGTAAAAAGGAAGTCTTTCAGTCCAGAACAAGACCCATATCTCCAAGTTACAGAAGTAGGAAGGACTTTAAAGATGATTCATCCAAGCCCACAAATGACACACCTTGAAAAGTAAAGATAGACAATGGAGTTTGTTTCAACCCACACAGCTTACTCAAAACAAAAGAGGTCTAGAATTAAGTTCTCCAGAGTTTTAGTCTAGTTCTCTTTAATATTGCTTTTACTCTTTCCTACATCAAGTATTAAAACTTTATTTCTCTTTAAATAGCCTAAGAGGAAAGATTTTTCATGATTAACCTAGTAGTCACTAATAGCCAAACAGCATTCTGAGCCAACAGGTCCACTATAAGAAATGAGATCACAAGTTACTCCCCAAAATGACAACCATCAACTTTGTCTCCAAATCACATAACCATAAATAGCATGACTCTTTTCCTTCTTTCTGTGGTTATTCAAAAAGTTAAGAAAGCACCAGCCCTTAGGAAACTCCTGGGGAAAACAAAAAAGAAGAGAGAGATAAGATGAAGCATTTCCCCTCCTCCTCAAGTTTATTAAAAACCAAAGGATGGTAATGAGCTTCTTAAGGGTGTTAACCACCCCTTTTTCTCAAACTCTTTTTACTTCCAACCACAAAACACATTTTATAAATAAGATTATTCAGTCACTGAACAAAAGGATATAATTAAGGTCAAGAGTTAATTTATTTTTTCATATGTTTAAAAAACATTAAATGACTCCAAAAGATCACACATTGATAACAGAAAAATTTGGTATTACATAAACTCTTAAAGCTGGAAAATACCTTAAGAAGTTTTCTAGTTCTCTCATATAGTCTGGCACCTAAAGATATTCTTTTTGTGAGATCCTGCACCCAACAGAACTCTTCTCTAGGGAGAGGGACTAGGACAGGGAAGTCCACTTTGTGCATGTACAATGATAATTACTCAAAATGTGATTTCCCATAACTTCTACCAGTTGGCCCCACTATAGTGCAGCCTTTTTTATCAGACATACATGCCCTTTAATCATTCTCTTCATTTACATGCAATGATCTCTTACTCTTTCAATGCCAGAATCACACTTTTTTCTTTCCACTTTCCCCAGAAACTACCATATTTATTAGTAATAGATTCTTAATGAATATTTCTTAGTTTAATGCTTATTGTTATGACTATATTACCTAGAAATTTTCAGAATCAAACTATGTTTTCATATGACATCTTTGCTATATTTAAGATATTAAGCTTGTTCCACTGGATTCATTGTCTCCAGAATTGCTTCTGTTTTCATCCCCCTACCCCAAAATGTTAAAACACTAAGAGAAAAGGACTCTAGTAGATTATAATGAAGCTATTATCTCCCTTGAACTAATTTTGCATTTGACAGTGTTACCTGTATTACGTCTCTTTCCTGGTGATTTGCTGCATTCTATTTGCCAGTATTTTATTGAGAATCTTTACATCAATGTTCTTTCATGAAATTGGCCTATAGTTCTCCTTTTTGGTTGGGTCTTTCTCCGGGTTTTGTTATCAGAGTAATACTTGCCTCCAGGAATGATTTAGGGAGGATTGCTTCCTTTTCAATTTCATTTAAGAGTTTAAGGAGTATTGGCATCAAATCTTCTCTAAATTTCTTGTAGAATTCAGCTGTGAATCCATCAAGGCCTGTGCTTTTCTTCATTAGTAAGTTTTTAATTATGTTTTCCATTTAAATAGCTGATATTGGGTTATTCAAAATTGCTATATTTCTTGGTTGAGCTTTGCTAGTTCATATGTTTCTAAAATCTGTCCACTTCCTCTGTGTTTTCCACTCTATGTAAGTAGAGATTTTCAAAGTAGGTATTCATGATCTTTTGAATTTCCATGGGATCTGTAGTAATTTCCCTCTTTTTAGTTCTTGTTGCATGGATTTGGGATTTTTCTTTCTTTTTCTTGATAAAGTTAGCTAGAAGTATATCAATTTTGTTTATTCTCTTAAAGAACCACCTTTTTGATTCATTAATTCTTTGTATTGTTTTTTAGTTTCAATTGCATTGATTTCTGCTCTAATCTTTACAATTTCCTGTCTTCTATGGGCTTTGGGTTTAACTTGCTCTTCTTTTTCCAGAAGCTTGAGATGAAGCATTAGGTTGTTTATTTTTGCTTGTTCTGTTTTCTTGATATGACAATTTATTACTATATGTTTCCCTCTTAAGACCACTTTCATTGCATACCACAGATTAGAGTATGTTGTTTCCACATTTTCATTGAATTGTAGGTATGCTTTTATTTCCTCTTTAATTTCATCTGTAGCCCACTGATTGTTCAGAAGGTTGTTTTTCAAGTTCCATGTATTTATGCAGGTTTTGCAATTTCTTCTGCTATTAATTTCCAATTTCAGTGTGCTATGGTCAGATATTACACATGGGATAATTTCAATACCTCTGCATTCACTTAAAACTGTTTGATGGGATAATACATGGTCTATTTTGGAGAATGTCCCATGTGCAGCTAAGAATGTGCAGCTAAGTATTCTGATGTGGTTGGGTGGAACACTCTGTAAACATCTACTAAGTCCAATTGCTCACAGGTATGATTCAGTTCTATTATTTCTTTGCTGACTTTTTGTCTATTTGATCTATCTTTTTGTGATAGGGGTATTAAGGTCCCCTGTTATAATTGTGTTCTTGTGTATTTGATTTTTCATGTCCATTAGTATTTGTCTTACATAGTTGGGTGCGCCTGTATTTGGTGCATATATATTTATAATTATTAGTTCTTCCTCTTGATTTTTCCACTAGTGAGTATGTAGTGACCTTCTTTGTATCCTCTAATAATTTTGGTTGAAGTTCACATTGTCTGAAAACAGAATATTTACCCCTGCTTTTTTCTAGTGTCCTGTTGCATGGAATGCTGTTCTCCATCCTTTGACTTTTAATGTATGAGTTTCCTTTTGGGTCAGATGTGTTTCTTGTATACAGCGTAAGTGGGATCATGTTTCTTGATACATTCTGTCAACATATTTCTTTTGATAGATGAATTAAGGTCATTTACATTTATGGATGTAACTGATATGTACTGGCTTGACTTTGACGTGTTATGTTCCAATTGTTTGCTTTCTGCTTTTCTCCCTTGTTTAATTGCTTGTCCTACCTGGTGGATTCTTTCTGTTGTTGTTCTGGATATTGTGGTCATTTTTATATGTATCTAGTATGTCTTTCAATACTCTTTCTAGGGTTGGTTTGGTGGACTTGAATTTCTTTAGTTATTCTTTGTCATGGAAGTATCTTGTTTCTCCATTAAATTTGAATGAAAGTTTTGCTGGGTACATCAGTCTGGGTTGAAAGTTGTTTTCTGTCACAGCTTGAAATACCTCACTGAAAACTCATCTTGACTTGAGGGTTTGTGCTGAACAGTCTGCCATGATTCTAATGGGCTTTCCTTGATAGGTGAGTTGTGTCATTCTCTAATAGCTTTTAGTATTCTGTTTTTATGCTGCATATCTGGGATGTTAATTATTGTATGTCTGGGTGTAGACTTATGTTGGTTGTGATTGTTTGGCATTCTATATGCCTCACTTATCTGCATATCAGATTTTTTCCCCATGTTTAGGAAATTTTCTGCTATTACTTCTGTGAATAGTTTACCGATGTAATTTGAATTGACTCCTGAATCTTCATTGATGCCTATTAGTCTTATATTGTTTCTCTTGGCATCATCTTGAAGCTGCTGGATTGTCATTTCATGCTGCTTTGTTATTTTTAAAAGTTCTAACCTTTCATGATCACTAATTGTGATCATGTCCTCAAGGTCCAAAATTCTGTCCTCAGCTTCATTTAAATGGTTTTGCCAGCTTTCAATAGAATTTTTTGTTTCTTGATATCTCTTTGTGTTTGTTTCATGGATTTTGCTTGTTTTCTATATTGTTCATTCAAGGTCTCAATCAGTTTCCCATACTCCTGTACTTTTTTATCTATTTCTCCTCTAGCTGTGCTAAACAACTCCTTTACTAAGTTGTTTTTTCTGTTTTTACATTAGAAATTACTTTTAATTTGATTCCTCTATAGCCTTATGAAGTTTTTTTTTTTTAATTTCATCTGCTATCTTCTCAGAGATTTCTAGTGTGTTACTTTTGAAGTTCTCTATTTCAGTTTCTCCTGTACTTGCTCCTGGTAGACTAGATATTTGAGATTGCATTTCGTTTTTTTCATTTTGCCATCTTCCCCTTTCAGGTTAATATTTGGTCCTTCAATCTCACTAGTGTCAACTGTTGGTAGTGTGTATCTTGGGGTGCTACTGTGTGGTTGATGTTTGTCCAATTGCTGGGTCCCACAATGAAGAGGTGGGCCAGTCACCTGACTTCCCCCTGCAGAGCCTCTCTGTTGAGTCCTATATTCTTCCTTGGCTGACAAGCCTAGGAATACTGATGGAAATCAACCCCTATTTCCTGCTGTTATTATGTCTTCAGGTCATTCAGAGTCACCAGATCTCCCCAGTGTTTGTCTTGGCTGGGACCCTACTGTGTCTCTGGGTGTCCCACAGGCACCCCCCCTTAATTTTCTCCACATTAGGGGAGGCCTTATTGGCACTCTCCTCAATCTACCTGATATTCTCTGTGTGGAGGAAGGACTTACCCACCCACTTGCTAAGCTCACCTATGGCCTACTTCTGGAGGGGGCTTTGCTATTGCTCCTGTTTACCCACTGAAGGTGGAAAACTCTTCCTATTTTGGGGGCAAACTCACCTCACTGATGGAACACTGCTGAGTTCTTCTGTTTGGATGAGGGGTTACTGAGTCTCCCCTCGATACTGCATGGTTATTCCACTACAGTCCAAAGTTCTGGGGGGAGGTGTGGGAGCTGAAGATCAACAGCAATGCTAGGTCCAGAAGGTGGAGGAGGGTCCCCAATGGCAGCAGTGAGACTGTGGCGGCATGTGTCATGGGCTGGGATTCCTAGGTCCTGAGGTGGGTGGCCAGGACTGTGGGGACATGGGAGAGGCCTGGTTCTGGTCCAGCCTGCCTGCACTGTTGGCCTGAGTTCCCGGGTCTCTCAAGGTGGTCTACCCAGAAGTCAGGGGTCATGTCTGTTCTAGCTCAGCCCTGCGTGCATTGCTGGCTGGAGTTCCTGGGTCCTCCAAGGTGATCTATTGGGATGGCAGAGGTTTTAGGAGAGGCCCAGGTCTATTCTGGCCCCACGCATACTGCTGGCTGGAGTTCCTGGGTCCCACAAGGTGATCTGCTGGGATGGAGGAGTCGCAGGAAGGGCCTGGGTCTAGCCTGACCCCATGTGGGCCACTTGCTGGAGTTCCCAGGTCCCACAAGGTGGTCTGCTGGGATGGCGGGAGTCACAGGAGGGGCCTGGGTCTTAAATCAATTTTAATTTAAACATAAAAATTGCAAGTATGTGTAGTGTACATGTAATGTTTTGATACATGCATATGTTGTACAATGGCTTAATCATGCTAAACATATCTAGGTATAAAGTAGTTGTAAATAATGATAATGTACTGTATATTTAAAAAGCCAGAAGAAAAGACTTCAAATATTACATCCATTGTTTATTCTTGATTCTCTATTTTCACTCTTGAGGTTCCTCTGCCCTCCCACTCACTGTCCCCAAAGTTAGTGTGACATTGTACTCTGAAAAACACTAGAACTGAGGAAAGTGATCAAGCTGTAATACAGAAGCAAAATTTTTAAATTTTAGAGCAAGTGGACCCAAAGTATATACAAAAGGGATGCAGGCACAGTCCTATATAGAGAAATCCCCAAGTAAGATCAAAAGGTGGAATCCACACTGTCCCTTTCTGATGCATGAGCCCATCACCTGCCTTCCACACAAAATCAAATGAGACAAACACAAAAAGGAACATCTGATAAATATAGAAAATTGAAGCTTTTTACATATGGTAACCAATTAGTGATTTTTCAAATCTAATCTAAGTATTCCATAAATATGCATTACTTTTTCAATATTCACTTTTGTTCCACTCAGCACTACAAGAATTCCAGAATAGAATCAATACCAATTTTTCACTATTTCCTGTCCTTGGTGCTTTAATCTATAATTAAACTCTGTCATGTTATCCTACAAAGCATCAGTGAGATTTTCCTTTTCATAGTTTAGGCTTAAATTATTTCACTCATTCAACAAATATGTAGTAAAAGTAAAAGTTCCACCATGTACTAGGCAAGATAGGGTATATGTGTATATATATATATATATATATATATATATATATATATAGTATTAGAACATACTATAAATAAATTAAAGGTTATAAAAAGGGAAGAAAGGTATTAGAAATAGAAGCAAAAGAGAGGAAAATGAGACCAAGAACATAAAATGGATTCAGGAATGATACTTGAAATTCATTCCACAAAGATCTACTCATTTCTGTGGTTAGATCAGACTTAATTTTAAATTTTTAAAGTCAAGACAAAAATGAAAAAAATATAATCAATTTCTAATCAAAAGTGCTTATCACATACAAAACACAATTCTCAGTTCTGCTCCTCTTGATCCTAAAAGCAGAAAATGATTTTTGCTATGAGTGTCCATATGGAAAAAGAAATGATTGGTACCTCCCTATCCTTTCTCTCTAAGCACTTTGCTGTTTATTTTTCCTCTTACTCAGGCAGTCTCTTAAAAATGATTCTCTGATCTTCCCATTTACTCACTTCCTACTCGCTCTTCAGGTCACATTGAAACTTCTTAACCTCACTTTTCTGAAACTGCCTGACAAATGAAGTTAATACACCCCTTGATTTCAAACTTATGTTTGCTTTAAAAAAATTCTCATCTGTTGTACATGTGTCCAGTTTCTCTCTTTTTAAAGCTGTCTTCTGTGTTATGGCCAGAAGGGTTTTCACAATAAACTGCCTTGATGTGGCTGCTCTCTGATCATGGATCTGCTAAAATCAAATTATATCAAAACAATGCTTCTCTTTGTTTCTCATACCTAACTTTCCCGCTAATACTTTAATATTTACTCTCAAGGTCACCCCTGAGGGACGGTATGTTTGGCTTCTTTACCCCCTTGCATCTTTGAAGCCTCAGTGTCCCCATACATGTGTCCAACTCTTCCTCCAGACTGTGCATCACTACACATAAGACGAGGTAGTACAAGAATGAATTTCTCTATTGATAATTCACTTGTGGAATGCTGGAGCAAGTCTTTTTACTTAATTACTCTGACCTTACAACTGAGTAATGTTTATTTTTTGTTGTTATCACTAGGACCTCAAGTTGACTTAATTTACTTTTTATTAATATAATGCCCTAGATATCCACTAATTTACTGTCTTACTAAATTTCTATTATTGATTGCTGCATTAAACTCTGTTGATAGCCTAATTCCAGTTTCACTTGTACTTGTTAGGGATTCTTGATTAGGATTACTCACTTTTCTTTCTCCTGACTGTCAAACGTCTGGTTTCATACACTGACCAATATGTCCACTTCTCAAACCACCACAACTCCATGTTCTAAGAATTAATCAGACTTGAAAGCATAGGTTCTACCTCCTAAATGGATCTTCACTCTGATCCATTCTACACACAAATCCAGAACCCTCACTAGTGCCTCAACAACAATATTCTACTCTCAAAGACAATTTTTTTCACTGTTCCACAGTTTTAGAATGCTATACTTCTTTTCTCCCAGGTCAACTCTATCCTTCAAATCCAAGTTGAGGTCCTACTTCGAAATATTATAATTTTTATTACTGTACCATCTCTGAACATTATAGTGGCTACATTATGTACTGTATGAAATAATATCTTACACTTCTCTATTTCCCCTAAAAATACAATACAATCATTATTAATTTTTCAATTATATAAAATATTTAATTTTGACATGAATTAATATTGCAACATAAAAGACTGAAGTAGAAAAGTGTTCAGATATTGAGAAATCAAGTAGAATAAAAATATCAAATAGATGCTTGAGATAAATTTCATTTCAATAATGTTTAAACTGCATGAAAAATAATGCATCTAGATAATACTTTCTGGTGATTTCTAAGACTACTACCACCTTTGTAACTAGAAGGTAAGCTTTGTAACAATTGGTGAATCCAGACTTCACCAATAAATACTATATGATCTAGGACTGATCATTTAATCTCTCTGCATTTATTTTTGAATATAGAAATAATAATAAATCTTCAAAAAAAGCTGGGGATTTAGCTTAAGCACCTGCTTTGCAAGCAGGCAGTCATGAGTTCAATCCCCAGTACCAAAAAAAAAAAAAAAAAAGAAATAATAATAAATCTCTTTTCTTCCTCAAGATCAAGATTATATTATGAAATGTACAAATACCTTTAAATAAATTTCATTTAAATTTATTTGATGAATAAATATAACCGTTTAAAAATGAAAGCTTTCTAAATTATTTTCATTCAAGTTGAAATGACTAAATATGTACACTGAATCAACAGACTTCCTGCCTTAGTTACTAATGAATAGCAAAGCCTGTTGCTATAAATAAGTGGGCACTAGGATGTCTTTTTAAAAGTACATGCAGCTCAAGATTAGACTTCTTCCTCTTTGTGGTCTCACATGTCTGACCACAACAACTATTTTTAATCATAGTCAGTGCTTTTTAGTGACATCTAACCCCACACATAAGAGTCATCATCCTTATGAGATGTAAAACGTGTGACATGTCTGACTGTAATGTATGTGGCTTTTTCTGCTGTCATTGTTTCTTCCTTTACTATTTTAAAATAAGTTTCTACTTTGGCAGTTTTGAAAACATTCATATCAGTTCACAATATTGAGAAAGATGCAGAGCAGTAGTTCTTCAAGTCTATGAAGTTCCTGCATAAAACAGGCACTACATGTTGATGCAGACCCCACAGCACTGCTACCCTGAAAACACACTGAAGCTTCTGCCCACTCACCACTCTCACCGGAGGGATTCTGTCATTTCCCCTTTTCATGTGACTAGCTTCTGATTAACGTTATAGCACAGATGCATCTGAATGTCAGGTGTTGTGCGTGTACTCACGTCCTAGTATTTTTAATTTATATAGTGAGAGACTGGCTCTATCTTATAAAAGCAGATTCCCCAAAGGGTACAGATACGAGAAATCAAATAGAATGACAAATGTCAACCAAAGACTACCATGGAGGAGATGAGGAGAACCTAAAATGTCTTTTTCTGTTCTTCTTTTCCTAACCAAGTGGGTAATCAAAGTCAATTATCAATATGATGAATCGTTCTGAAAACTCTTTAACAACATTCTCAGTCAGGATTAAATTAATATTTTACTTGAAGAAAACAAAATTTCATGTAAGTCAGTATGTAGCACTACAAACAGGTGCGTAGAAGAAAATAGGTATCCAACTGGCGTGCAAATAGCCATACCCAATTAATGTGTTTTTCAGGCACCAAGATTGCCTTTCTGCAAAACAATTGCTCCCAACATTCCTCCCCCACACTGAAACAGTGAGTTCTCCCACCATCACTACCCACTCTTATCAATAAGCAGCTTGGCAAGTGACATCCAAAGACCTGATAAACGTTGTCGTGATTAACATTTCCCAGACACATCATTTAGTTGTCAGAATTCTGAGTTCTATAATTCCTATTTCATGGATTATGAAAATATTTATATGAAATCCTAATTAATCTCTCTAGCTAAAGCTTTTCTCTAAGCTCTCAGGGATGGAAACAAAAGCCACTAATGTTTCAGAAAAAATTTTGCTATTGACATTTACTTTAAGATTACACTGGCTTTTAACTATAGTGGCATAGGATGACACCTAGTGGCTCACAAGCATATTGTGAAGTCCCTGATTTTATCAATGTAATCAATTTTCAATTTTTTAAAATAGTCATAAAATCTCCTTTTGTGGACTCTGGAACATTTAAAATAGAAAGTAAATTATAAAATTTCTCATTTCCTATTACAAAAATAGGAATGCTCAGAAGAGTAACTTTTAATTAAGAAATAATATCTATTAAAATTCTACTTAAATAAATCCTCAGGTAATGCATCAGCCACCAATTGTAAATAGCTAAAAAGACAAAAATAAAATTATGCAAAATCAAAATTAATGTACACATTGTATTGTCATCCCCTTAAAAGTGCAGAAATTATTTAACATAAAATTATTAAGATGGAAGCCACAGGAAGCAGAGTCCTGACTGAGCCACAAATAACTGTGTTCACCTTCAGCAAACTGTAACCTCTCTGTCTTATTTCTATACCTTGCAATATATGAATTTTTTTTATTTAAAAGAGAATAAAACAAAAGGGGGCAGTACAGAGCAGATCAGAACAGGACAACATAGGCAACACAGTACTTTACATTAAGTCAACTGGACATCAACAGTATCTAACACCATATCTCTTACTCTGCTATAGTTGAGCATAGTTTCAATTACAATAATATCAAAAATAACACAATAGTATAAAGCCATGCATATAGTGAAAGAATTCCAGGGCTTTCTGAACCGAATAACAGAAAATGATCAATGAGTATTATAATATCTCATTTTTGATAAAAAAGAAAAAAATTTGTTTGAACTATCACACATATTCAAATTCCAATAAGACACAATGTGGTAGATAGAACCAATGGTAATAGAACAAAAAA
>PVJX010002947.1:0-117750 GCA_004027295.1 Dolichotis patagonum
GTCAGGACAGCATATGGCAATGACATGACAGATAGCCTTTGTAATTCCCCCGGTAGTAGTAATGAAGATGTACATATAGCATTTGAAGCTTTCCTTATGGCCACTTGGAAACACTTCCTGCCCGCCTATCACAATCAGCCAATGTACCGTGTCCCAAGTAGTCTGCATTTTCTAGATGTGAGCGAGCTATAGCCATTCAGGATGTAGTGCTTTTGTTTTCTGATGAGCTTATTCACTCAGAATAACCATACACTTGGGAGAGAATGGACCCAGAGCGACACCCTACTCCCAGTGTGAGAGCGTAGACCGCATAGGAGGAGCAGCAACTCCAAACACGAGACAGCTACTCTGCATAGAGCAGCGGTGAAGCACTTCAAAAGGGCACACAAAGGCAGTGAGATCTCGAGCTTTAGTTTTGTTTTTCAAGATAGTAAAATCCGGCCATGTTGGAACTTAGGGCGCTGAGCAACCCAACAAGCAGCCTGCCCTGGTAAGTGGCTGTGGTCTGGCAAGCCACGGCCACCCCAGGGCAAGAAGCAAGAAGCAAGATGCAACAGCATTTCCTGAGATCCACACCATGTTGGAACTTAGGGTGCTGAGCAAACCAGCAACCAGCCTGATGCCTACCGGGGTGCGGGCTTAGAATCAAACATAGCAGCCCCCCGCCCCCGTTAGCAAGTGGGATCCAGGGATCTTGGCATCTCTTGGGAGCTTGAAGGTATGTAATGCAGCGAGTGGGGGGAATTTCCTTCAACTATCTCTTTGAAGGCAGATATTTTTATCGCTGTTTTGCTTTGTCCTGATTAATGGTATTGCTCTATTCAATATTCTATTTTGATAAGTTCTATAATATTGTGTATTTCTTTTGATTTTGCTATACCTGATTGAAAGAACAACTATTGTGAAGATAACGAGATATACAATGATGCCTATTACTGTTGCCCTGGTGACCTGCTGTGAAGTTCTGTACCAATTTCACTATACTGTCTCAATTGGCTTTATTCCATCCTGTTTTGTTGTATATTACTACCTTATTTTAAAAAAATTAAATAAAATAAAACAATAGAACATGAGAAAACAAGGTAACAAAATACCTCCAAAAATTCTCAACTCTACCAAAGGGGATCCATGTGACATGGATGAGGAGAAACTCAAAAACAAAACAACAGAATTATATAAGGTAACTAAAAAGGAAATAACAACAACTAAACAGATCAGTAAGGTACTGAGCAAGCAGAAACATGATGTAACTAAACAGATAATGGACTTAAAAAGCAAAAGGAGGGAAAGAAAATGCTCTAAAGGATATAACTACATGTATGTTAAGTGTGTGTAGGATTGATAACCGTATTACCTAGTTTTTTGGATCGTTGAACAGAACTATTTGCAGCCTCACTGTTTGAATGTCCACTTTGTATGCCTTAATTTTGTAACATGAACAACTATTTTTAAGAAGACAATATATAATTTATCAACTAGTGATTTCTTTTTTTTAAAATTCTGTATTATTTCTACCCTTTTTTCTGTTTTGCTTTTTTCTCTTTAAATAAATTTTTTTTAAAAAGATAGTAAAATCCAATAGAACAACGCCAATCAAAACAATGCAGGAAAATTGGTACAGATCTTCGAGGCAGGATACCAGGGAAAGAATAATAGGTACCATAGTAGATCTCATTATCTTCACAATAGTTGTCCATTCCATCAGGTATAGCAAAATCAAACCAAAAACAAAACACAATAAAACCAATCAAAACAGAATGTTGAACATAATAAAACAATCAGAACAAAGCAAAACTGTGAAAACAACATTTGACTTCAAAGACAAGACAAAAGAAAATCCCCCTGTCTCCACTCAGCCTGTCCTCTGAAACATCTGGTTGTTTACGGGGGATGGAGTGGGGGACGGTTGCATGGCTTACCAGAAAGGCTGGCTACTTGATTTCTTGGTTGTTCCCACTATGCGCTTTAATGTTAATCACACATCTGGAATGAAAGCACAGCAGTCCAGAGATTGTGAGATTTTAACCACAGTGTATTAGTAAATGTTTAATAACCAACATGTATGTGCATGTGTGTATATGTATTACATGTACACATGGAAGTGTGTCCTCAGTTGGAGATCCTGTCTCAAAAAAGTTTTTCTCTACTTTAATAGCTGTGGGAGTTGTTTTGCTTTGGTTTTTCTTTTGTATGTCTTATACTGGTGCTCTATCTTTTCTTTAAGTGTTATTTTCTTTTCTAATTATGCAATAATCTCTCATTATTCCTTTAAATAGTTCCTCCTCATAATTTGTTTTTGTTCTGTGAGTCTCACTACTACTTCAAACTTTGGTCATTGTACTTTTTTTTCCATCTTTGTTAATTCTTCTGTGAGTTTTCCTTGTCCCATCATTCAATTTGCTAATGTTTTCCTTAGCTGTATCCATTCTTCTGATAAATTCCCAGTCTGAGTTCTTAATTTCAACTGTTACATTGCAGTTTGTTTTTTATACTTACTTGTTTCTATTTCATGTTGCCATATTTTGTTTTGTTTGTTTGTTTTTATTGGTATATGTTTGATGTACATAAGGATAATATTTCTTATGTTGGTACATGTACATAATAACACATCTTCACTCTATTTTCATCCTCTCCGTCCATAGTTTTTATCTCCTTTCCATTTGAAAAGGATCTATCTCCCTACTTCCTATTATCTACATTTCATTTTGATTTTTATTTATAGTTTGGGCTTCTCATATAAGAGAAACCATGCAATATATAAGCTTGTGGATATGATTTATTTTACTTAAGGTGCACCCTTATGGTCTTAAGGTGCACCCATTTTCCTACAAATGACTGAAATTTATCCTTAAGGCAAGTTAGTACTTCACTGTTTATAAATACTACATTTTCTTCATGTGTTCATCTGTTAATGGACATATTACACATTTATTATGTGTATTAAATTCTTTTCTCTCTCCTCCAGTTATTCTACTTCCTTTATATAAAATATTAAGCATATGTACCTCATTTATATTATGATTTTCTCTGTGCATTCATGTTATATTGGGAGTTTTAACTATTTGAACAGACAATGCATACCTGGAAGAAAAAACCGAGATCCAGATTTTAACTTAGTCTCCTCTGGTTAAGTTTACTGTGTGTGATGATGTAGGGGGTGATTGCAGTGACAGTGATCACCTCTGTCATTTCAGTCTGCACTTGATCATTCTGTTGCCTGTATCTTCTTCCTGAGCTCAGTTCATTCTCAAGAGGCACCTCTTTTAGGATTGGAAAAGGGGTACAGACTGCCCAGGGCTCGGGACACTGTCTGCACCTGTTGTTAGCTGTCCTTTGATCAACAAATCATAGCTGTGTCATAAGACTTCTTATATCCAGTGGAACTTCTTGGCCACTGCTTCTCTTGTGTCCCACAGAGGTGATGAGGTAAGCAGTGACATACCCAGAACAGTGTAGAACAGAGAAGAAAACTCAAGGAGAGTGCTGTACCCCAATCCATTGTTTACCAGGCCTTCATTTATTCTATTCATATATTCACTGGTACCCAACAATTTCCTGTCTTCCCAGAGGTTTCTCCTTGGCTTTACATTCCGTTATCCACCTGCCTGTCTTTCATTTCTATAGCAGTTCCAAGCGAGGTTCAGAGAGGAGGCCACTATCCCACGTTCATTTACCAGCTTAACATTATTGCCCACTAACATGTCAGTTTTGCCACTCAGCAAGTTGTCCTGCTCTCTCTATGACTGTTTATATTGTCTTCAGTCTGTGCCATTTGTGTATTTATTATCTGTTTCTGTGCAATACTGCATTGTGTTTATTATTGCAGATTTATAACACCTTCATATTTGATAGGGTGATTTCTTCTTATTTATCTTTAAAATCATCTTGTCTGTATTGGACACTCTACTCCTCTGTGTGAATTCAGGGTCTAGTTTGTCAAGTTCTACAAAAAAGTTATTAGAATATCTTTGAATTTGTAGGTTACTTTGGAGAATCTTTATTGCATTGAGACCTAAACCCATTAAACACTGTATTGTGTTCCATTTACAAACACTATAAAGATCTTGTTAAATTTTATAGGACTTATCCTGAGAACCTTATTTCTTTTGTAGTTTTATGCTTTTTAATCATAATGCAGATACCTTTTTTCCAGATCACATAAAAAACAAATGCTTATTTTTAAAAACTAGTCATTAAATAAATATATAGGGAAGATAATTCATCCCAGCCGAAACTCTTTCATCATAATACTTAAAAGCTGCTTGTCCTTTCAGTCATTCTTTAGATACACATAAACAGACACGTGATTCTGCATAGGCATGGTAACACCAGGCTTGCTATTTTTGTCATCCACATATTCCCTCTTTACCTGCTCTCCCCCATATTAACCCCTAAGATAGACCCCTGCTTTCTGTATTCCTGTTGCATGACCTTCAATATGTTCTCATCAAATTCTATGTAGATCCATGAATTGTACAGACTTAAGGGCGCTGCTCACTGTTTCACCAAAAGAATGGAATTATTATGCTTACTTTTCTATATTTTGATTTTCTCAGAAGTACCTCATGGAAATCTGTCTACTGAGGTGGCTGACTGCAGAGACAACTAAATCTGTCTCTCAACAGGAATTTGGTTGCTAACCTGGCATTGGCATTGCTAATTGGCATTGTCAGCACAAGGGGCCGAGTGCTCCATCTATGGATGTCTCTGTGAGTTCCCCCTCTTGTGAGTCTTGCATGTCCCTCACTCTCCAGACCTTTGAGCTGAGGCTTGCTGGTCTTAGTATGGCTGTATCTCAGGGTGCTGGCACAATTGCACGAGGCAGGTGGAGGTAATCATGGAGATACCAGAGACCCTCACTGCTATGGTACCAACAGATATGTCTCCAGGCGAAGTGTCCATCATGTAGCCTCCATACCTGAGAGTCTGCATTGCCTTCCTGATGGGAAGGCCAGGTGCGTTCTTGTCTCTCAGGTCTGGATGATTGGGCATGTGGCCATCCTTCTTGCCTACCATCATTCTCTCCTGCAAAAGGAGGTCATAAATGACAATCCAATACTTCTTGGGCATCAACGATGTAGCAGCTGTTGAGTCTGAGACCAAGATTAGAAAAAAATAATTTATTCTTTTCAGTGATTCATATTTCAAGATATAGGGATATGATACACAATTTTACTTTACCATTTTGTTTAGCTGTAAATAATGGAGAATAGTTGTTTTAAGTGGTAAAGGATTTAGTGTAAGAAATTCAGGACTTATAAAACTATTATAAGCCCACATAGCAGGTTCTGGGCAGAGCCTGTAGATATCATGAACACAGCAATCCTACAGAGGCTGCTTCACAAGGGACCTGCTACCTCTGTCTCAGCCTACAAGCTGTCATCTCAGCTTCTAGCTCCAGAATTACATAGCCTGACCTGCAATTCTGTGATCAGGAAGCAACTCCAGTATTTGTGCAGTCTGCACCAGTGTATCTGATTGGGGAAATTAAGTCAGAGTCTAGAAGCTCAGCTTCCAGGGAGATGGAGATACGTCTTTAGCTTTCCAGTTTCTGAATAATGGAACATGAGACAAGATTAACTAGAGAAGAATAGAGACTGCCCACCTACCAGATCCAGTGCTATGAGCATTCACTTTGTTTCATTTCTTGATCCAAAAATTGTCAGAGTAAACATCCTCACCATGTGGATTTATATATCTTTAAATATATATCTCTTGCCAAATTGTTTTCTGAAAAAGTTGTGAAACTTATAATTTCCACCAGCAATCAACACTGGGTGCCAGGGCCTGGTGTATGTTTGTGTGTGAGATATAGAGAAGGGCACAAAATAGTGCGTATTGGAAAAATAGGAAGTAGTGAGATCTTTTTCAGATGGATGGGGTAATGAGATGGAGAGAAGGGGAGGGAAAGAAGGGAAAAGAAATGGGAAAAAAAGAAAGGACAAAAATGATGAAACATCTGCAAATGGGAAGGGGACCAAGAGTTGGAAGGAGCAGAAGAGAAAGGAGAGGTAAAGGCTGGACCAAAAAAAAGAGGACAAAAATGAAACAAAAAGGATTAAAATGTATTATGTACACATACCAACCACCCACAATATTGGTACTCATCATGTACTGCAGACATGTACTAATAAAAAGACAAAGGTTCACAAATCGCAATTGAGTTGAGTCTTGTGTTTTTCTTTGTATACAATTTCCCCACCATCCTTTTTCTCCATACAACTTATCTGTTGAAGGAACCAAGGTTTTGGTGTTGTGCAGCCTTCCTCAGTCTGAGTTTTGCAGGTTGCATCCCTAGGTTTTATGGAAATGTTTTCCTCATCCTTGTTATTGCCTATAAATTGGCAGTGGAATCTGAAGGTAAGAACAGTGGCCAGGGGAGATGTGTTCTCCATTAGGAATCGTGTGTCTGGTTCTCTCTCCACTTGTGACCTCAGCAACTGTTGATACGGTGCCCCAATCCATCAGATTATTAGGATGGCAAAGGGTGACAGCCCACATCTACCCCTTTTCACTTATGAATGGGAATGCATATAAAAAGAAAAGCTTCCTCACCCCTGGCATTTGTGTAGCCAATGGTACAGTTCCAATTTTCAAGACACAATAAATGTTTGATTGTTGCCATTCTTAACCACTTTTCAAAATAATGAACTGGTTCCCTACAATACTTCCATGATGGCTTGTCTTTTAGTATGACAATGAAATAATGGATTAAATTTATTTAATGTGTTTTGATTCGTAGCTGTTATGATTTGTATACTATCCCAGGTATGTTCAATCAGTGGAAGCTACCATGGCTGTTTTTCTACTTGCCCATGTGATAAGTATCATGTGATTTTGTGTTCTCATTGTTACTTTTCTTTTGACTTCCATGATTTGAAGTGACTTTAAGTATATTCATATGTTTGCTGGGCCTTTTGACACTACTTAATGAATTGCTTGTATCCTGTGTACAACTTTCTGTTTAATTACTGATACTGTCATCGATTTTAAGAGGACTGTATATGAAAGTGTTTCTTTGAGTGATTACATTAGCACAAACACTATCCCAGACATATTGATTGATATTAACTTTCCTTATAGTACAACCATAGTCCCCCACCCCAAAGTTATGTGTGTAAGATCAAATATACAGTCTTTGTAGCTTCTTGGTTCTTTGTAAAGAAAGTCTCCACAAGTCATATGTTGTATATGTACTCACCCAGATGTTTCTGTTCATATTCTAAAATTGTTTTTTATTTAAATACATAACTCATTCACATTTATTTTTAAGTAAGTGTACTATGATAATCTCCCACTTTTATTTTCTTTCAGATAGGCAGTCAGTTGTGTCTGTACATTTTAAAAAAATAATTCATTTGTTTCCCATTAAATACCACTTTGGCACACAAACATTTCTAATAACCAATTTAATACAATTATTAGTTGTTTATTCTGGTTACTAACATCACATTGATTTAAATTCATAAATTTGATATTTTATGACTGATATTTTAATAAGCCCCCTACAAACACTTTTTCTGATTTTACATCTTTATAGTTTTACTAGCTAGTCTTAGTGTTCTTTTTTATCTAAATGTTAGAATAATTTTATCTAAATGCACAAAAAATTCTTATTAGAATTCTAATTGGACCCACATTAAATTTATATATTAAAATTTCTAGGGTTCAGTTTTCTACTAAGTATTTCCTTCTAAGAACATGACATAACTTTCAATGTGTTTCAAATCCTGTCTTGTGCCTTTTGATAGTTTTTCCAAGTTCTTTAAAAAATATGGATCTCGAATATATTTTGTTAAATTTATAAGTATTTAGAATTTTTGTCAGTGTCATAGTCGGAGTAGATTTTTTATTAGCAACGTGAATTATTATGTATGCATAAGAAATAACTTCCCCATATGAAGTGTCCAGTTGCTAGAATTCATAACTAAGTGGAAAGCAACCTTTCACATTAGTAGGATATGCAGTCTTACTGAGAGGTGGGGATAGATGAGTGCTGAAAGACTTTAAAAAAAGAGGAATCTGAAATGTTGCTGCTTTAGCCATTTTATTCACACAAGCACTCGACCTAACAGCGTTTTTCTAGTGGATATATGGACATGTATGAGACTGTTATGAAATATTATGCAGTGATTCAGAACAAAAATCTTGGACCCTATGTGAGAGAACTGACCCAGAATGGTGAACCCCCAACTGAGAAAGCAGGGTAGTGCTGCAGGAGTGGACCCCACCTACACGAGAGCTCAGCATCAGGCAGCAGAGGCAAAGACCAATCAGCCACCCTAATCCTGGATGAAAACATCTTCAAAGAGCAAGAAACAACTACATCCCACACCTGTCAAAATTACATCCAATAGCCCACTTGATCACCTGCCTTGTGCCCTACATCATGTTCTCCCTTTACCAGTGGGAGCAAGGACACACCTTCACTGGAACAGTAACCACAGTTGGGGGGAACCAACAGAGGGGTCTCGAGTACAAGGGGGGGTTACCTCAAAGACACATAGACCTAAAAGATAGGCATAGAAAATTGTACCTAACTGGACCCACAGAGTGCAGATTGTGGAAGGAAACTATTTATTCAACAACACAGGGGTATTTGACTCAACTTTTTAAAAAATTTTCCTATTTTGTATTACTTTGATGCTTCCTTCACTGAGTTTTTTCAGGGCTTACGGTTTTTCTCCCACTTTTTTCTTCTTTCAGAGCCTTTTTTGCTTTTTATTTTTTTCTTTCCAACTTTTTTCCCTTCTTCTTATCTTTCCTTTATCTCCTGTTTTTGCTATTTATCTTCTTTCTTTTTCTTCTTTCCAATGACTGTTCCCTATCACTGTTAATTTCCTTTTGCTTCACAATAGGGCCCCCATCTTATTTTTCTCTCTTTCTCATATCCCAATGATTAATTTTGCAAATTTTTCTTTTTTTCATTCTCCAGTTTTTATTCCTCTGCTTTTACTAATATAACTACTAAGGTTTGTGAATCTCTAGATAAATAAATTTATACTATTGCTGGTGGATTGTGTGCTATTGTTAATAGACATAAAGTTGTTCCATTTAGTAAATAGTTACTATATGTAAATAGTAGGTCAATATTGGTTTGTCTTGGTGCTCATACTATAATCATAGGCCTCTGTTCTATGAACAAAGGTGGTATTTTATCGATCTTTAGGGTTTGTCAGTTTTTAGATTGCCATAATTGATGCTGATTTTATTACTATAGCCAAGATGTCATAGCTATTGCTATTAATTGTTTTCTTGAGATGCCAATATCTAGATTACCTTGGGGTCATTGACAGTACTCCAGCCCATTCCAGGACAACTAAGTACTGGGCCAGACATGCTGCAATCTCCCAATCTTCACATCTCCGCATGCTGCAATGTGAAGTAGAGGTGGTTGGATCCTGGAACAGAAGTAAAGGCCAGGAATTAGACATACCCACAGGACACCACTGAAGAGTATATATTAACAATGGAGGTCTCCATACTAGAAACAAAACTTTCCAGTACAACATACCTATGAATTTCAATATAAAACAAGCAAGCAAAAATAGAAACTGAGAAGATAACCCAAAAAAATGCCTGCTAAATCTCCCAAATCTCCAAAGCAACATGGAGCATCAAAGAAAACTAAAAGCCTCACACCCAAATTATTCAGTATGGAACCAGAGGAAATGACAATACATTTCATGAAGACAATTGGCATGCTTACAAAAGATATAAGTAATAAGACTGGGCCAATTAAAATCATCAGTGAGTCTAAAAAAGACACTAATACAAAGACAAAATGATGTAAAACATGTGTGACTAGCATACAAAAGAATTAGAGTTTATAAAAGGACTCCAAAACGAAATTGAGGAGATTAAAGATTCTATTGGAAATATGGGCAGCAGAAGTGGCCAGTATGAGGACAGTGTGTCAGAACTGGAAGACAGAGCTGTTGTCAGTGATCAGTTAATGAAAAAATCCTTAAAAAGAATAAGAGGACATGATAAATGGATCCAAGATCTAGATGATGAAAAGAAGACTAAGATTAATGGGAATTAGTGAAAAATAGCATAAAGATAGTATAAAGAGCACTTTAAAAACTTATTTGCTGGGGATTTAGCTCAGTGGCATAAGCACCTGCCTTGCAAGCACTTGGTTGTGAGTTCAATCCCCAGTACCGATTTAAAAAAAAAAAAACTTACTGAAATAATAGCTGAAAATGTTCCAAATAAGGTAAAAAATTTAACAGAGATAAATGAGGTATCATAAAAAAAAACTTTTCCATGACACATCATAATCACACACCTGGCAGTCCAACACAAGAACTGGATCTTAAATTAGCTATACATGCCCAAGTCACTTATAAAGTAAATTCACTAGCATCATCACAGATTTCTGAACACAAAGCCTAAAGGTCAGAAAAGCTTGGAGCAAAGTGTTTGAAGCCCTAAAGGACAATACTTTCCAACTCAAGCTGACATATCCTGCCTTCAGAATTGGTGGAGAAATAAGATACTTTCATGATAAACAGCACTCAAAGAAATTCATGACCACCAAATCAGCACTTAAAAAAATTATCAAGGATAGCCTAGGAAGAGATGAAGAAGCAAACAATGGCTAAGTGTCTCAAAAGAGTGAATGCAACAAGTGGAGTGAGCAGTTAAACAGCAGGTAAAGATAGGGACTCAACAAGAGGAAAGTAAGTCACTGACAGGAATAACTCAGTAGTTATCAGTAATAATTCCCAATGTGAATGGTCTGGCTTGCTCAAAAGACTGGCAGAATGGATCAAGAAACAAAATCCAACACTATGCTGTATACAAGAAACATATTTAACCCAAAAAGAAACTCAAAGACTAAAAGCCAGATGATGAAAAACAATATTCCATGAAACAGGAAACCCAAATGCAGGTATAGATGTTTTATATTCAAGTACAGTGCACTTCCAACCAAAACTGATAAAAGGAAGCAGGGTGATCTCTACATATTGGTTAAGGGAACAATCCAACAGGAGGTGGTGGCACTTTATGAAGTTGTGCATCCAACTTCATAAAACAAGCACTACTTGACATAAAAAAATCAGTTAGACACAGACACAATTATGCTTCAGTACCCCACTATCACAGACACACAGATCAGCTAGACAAAAACTCAACAAAGAAATATCAAAAGTGAACTAAATCTTCAAATGAAATAACTTAATAAATATCTCCAGGGTGTATCTCCAGGGTGTAATAAATATCTCCAAAAAGAGCAGAATGCACATTCTTCTTAGTGGCATACAACTTTCTCCAAAATGGATCACACACTAGTCAATGAATCAACCTAAGTAAATGTGATTATACCATATGTACTATCAGACTATAGCACAATGAACTTAGAAATTGACAATGAAAGAAAACATAGAAATTATGCAAATTCATGGCAAATAAACAATACGGCTTAACCAAACCAGGGTTATACAAGGAATCAAGGAAAAAACATAACAGCTTCTAGAACTAAATGATAATGCCAGTACAACATATCAGAACTTATGGGACACAATTAAACAGCTCTAAGAGAGAAGCTTATAGCTGTGAACACTTCCATTGAGAAACAGCAAGTTCAAATATGCACCCTGTAATACTTGATTGTGTCAACTTGAGTAAGAGAAGTTCAACTAAATTGGCTCAGCAATTCCACATCCTAGATTGTGAAAGATGCATTCTAGGGCAGTTTTCCATTTGATGGTACAAAAAGAGAAATAAGGGAGGAGGGATATTTTATGTTTCTTCAGAGGAACTCCATCTTTACCTTCATCTTGGATGTCATCTCCTGGCTTCCAGTGTGGACTCTTCATCTCTCATCGTAGACTCTTCAGTCTTCCACCACAGACCCATTGGCCTCTTGATCCAGGCTTGGGACACTAGTGAGTTCCAAACCTTAGCCTCCAATATATAGACACTCTCTGCACACTTCCTCATTTGATTCTGTGGTTACCATCATAAACTGATCTTTGTTATACATCATAAACTGATAGTTTGTTATACATTTGTATATCTTGTGTTATATCTGTTTCTCTAGTAAAATATGGACCAATACACACCAAAAGGTCATAGAAAAATTAGAACAATCCAAACTCAAAGAGAGTACAAGGAAATAAATTACAAAGATCAGAGCATAAATCAATGAAATTGAGACAAAAATATATGAAGAGATGGTTCTTAAAAACATAAACAAGGGGCTGGGGATTTAGCTCAGTGGCATAAGTGGCTGCCTGGAGAGCACAAGGTTGTGAGTTTGATCCCCAGTGCTAAGAAAAAAAAAAATAAAAATAAACAAACCTTATCCAACCTAACTAAAAAAGAGAGAAAAGATGAAAAACAATGCAATTAGAAGTGAAAAAGATGAAATCACAATGGACACTGCCAAAATACAAAACATTATTAACAGCTACTTCGCAAACCTATACACTAATAAATTGAGGAATTCAGAAATGAGTAGATTCCTAGATAGACATGAATTACAAAAATTGAAAGGAGAATTTAAAAATGCTGAATAATCTAATAACAGGCAAAAAATTGAAGAAGTAATAAATAACCAATCAACTAAGAAAAGCCCAGTTCCAGACAAATTCACTGCTGAATTCTAAAAATATTTTAAGAATGTTCTAACACCAATACTTCCCAAACTTGTTAATGAAATTGAAAAGAAAAGCGTATTTCCAAAGTACTCCCAGAGTATTCCCAAGACCTCCTGGAAGTTGTCATTAACCTGATTCCAAAACCAAACAAGAAGCCAGCCAAACAAGAAAATTATACACCATTCTCTTCAACAAATATCCATGCATAAGTCCTGAATGATACTGGCAAACAGAATGCAGTATATCATCAAAAAGCTCATACATCATGACCATCTAGGCTTCATAACACAGATGTAAGGATGGTTCAACATATACAAATCAGTAAACATACTCTGTCACATAGATGGAAACAGAAAAATCACATCTCAATAGACACAGCAAAGCCTTTGACAATATGCAACAACCTTTCATGATACAAACAGGTATAGAAGGACCTTATCTCCATGTGATAAAACCATTTATGACAAACCTACTGCCAACATCACATTAAATGTAGAAAAGCCACAAGTTTTTCCTCTAAAATTAGAAAGGCAATGATGTCCTCATGTCTGTTCAATATAACACTGAAAACACTAGCAAAACCAAATAGGCAAGATAAAAAAATAAAAAGCATATGTCTAGGAAACCAAGAAGTCAAATCATCATTATTTGCAGGTGACATGATGCTTTACATACAAGATCCTAAAAGCCCACCAAAAGACTCTTAGAATTAATAACCAAATTGAGTAATATAACAGGATACAGAATCAGCACACAAATATCAATATCGTTCCTATGCATTAATAATGAAACCACTGACAAATTAGTGGAAAATATCATTCTAAAAAAATTAAATGCTTAGGAATTAACCTAACTAAGGAAATGAAATAATTTAAAAACAAAATATTACAGTACTTAGGAAAACAAAATTGAAGAAGGCATCAGAAAATAGAAAGATATTCCCTGTTCCTGGATAGGCAGAAACGGCCATGCTTCCTAAATTGATATACAGATTCAACACAATCTCAATCAGAATTTCAACACCATTTTGGAGTTGTTGGAGATGTTGGAGATGTTGTTGGAGATGTTAGAGACCACTACAAAGCAGCTATGAGCAGAATTTAAAATTAACTAATTTGCTTTCTATGTTTATCTGTGAGTCTGTCCTAGGCCTAGGCCCCTTGCCTGGCGACAGGAGCTGATTCATAGTAAATGAACCTCTATGAATCACTGGTCCTAGCTAACGCCTGTACTGGCCTGTGAGGCCAGAGATACCTTAAAGGGCAAGATAAGGCCACAGATGAGGACACCTTGGCTCCAACCCCAATTAAGTAGATAGAGATTGCAGCTGCAGGCATCTCACTCTTGCAATCTCTTACCATAAATGTCATCATGGAGGTAAGATGGTTCTCCTAAATTGGCATAATTTACTACTTGGAGAAGTCTTTGAAGTGATTTCCATGGTTCTGCTCATTTCCCACACTTTCCTCAGAATCCCCTCTTTGTTTGAATACCTAATAAATATGGATGGCCCAGAGAATCTCTTTGTCTTAGTCCCCAGAGTCAAAAACTCTGCAAGACAGTTTTGATCCTCCTGGAGCTCTAAAATCATACTACTTGTCTCATTTATTTAAGCCTTTGCTGTACACTTGTTTGAGAGATTGGGAATCTAGGCCAGACCCCAATACACAGAACTAGAGAAAACAATCTTAAATCCATACAGATTCCATAGAGACCCAGGATAACGAAAGCTATTTGCTCTGCATAAAAAGGGCAAAGTGGTAGTCATCACAATCTTGCTGTAGTATTATAAAGCTACTGTAATTTTAAAAAATAGCATTGCACTGGCGCAAAAACTGACATGAGGATCAATGGAACTGAAGAGAGGATGCAGAAGCAACTGCAAGTACATTTGACAAAAGGCCAAAATGTACACTGGAGGGAAGATAGCTGTGATGGCTGATGGATTGTGTCAATTTAAGTAAGAGAAGCTCAACTAAATGGGCTCAGCAGCTCCATACCCTAGGGTGTGGAAGACCTTGGGGCAGCTCATCACCTCCATGATATAAAGAGGAAATGAAGAAGGATGGATCTGCTAGTTTCTTCACACGAGCTCCAGTCTTCACCTTCACCTTGCAAGTTATCTCCTGGCTTCCAGTGCGGACTGTTCAGCGAGCTCCAGACCTTGGACTGAATCCTTTGGTCTCCAGTGCACACATCCTCTCCATGCTTCCACATCCAACTCTTTGAGTGGCCATCATAAGCCAGCCTTGTAACTTCTTATATATTAATATGTCTTGTGTTTTGTCTGTTTCTCTAGTAAATGCAATTACAGTAGCTTCTTTAATAAATGACTTTGAGAAAACTGGCTGTCCACATGAAGATGATTGAATCTAGACCTGTATCTCTTACCACGTACTAAACTAAAATCAAAATGAATCAAATAACTAAATGTTAAAACAGAATCACTTAACCTGCTGGAGACAAAATAGGTAAAACTTATGAAGTTACAGGCATAGGCAAGGACTTTCTGAACAGAACTCCAGTTACATAGGAAATGGTGCTTCAAATCAACAAATGGTATCACATCAAATCAAAGTTTCTGCCTAGCAAAAGAAACCACCAACAGAGTGAGAATAAAACCTTCAGATGGGAAAACATTTTTCCAGTCATTCCTCAGACCACTATAGAAAGATTTCAAAAAAACTAGACCCCCTTGAAATAAAAGAATTCAAAAAATGGGCAAGAAGCCATCATGGCTTTCCTCACAACAATCTGTCTTGCTAAGGGTATTCTTTTATCTTGCTTTTTTTCTCTTTTACTTGGCCCAAGTTTGCTATTCAGAGCCAGTTTCTCTCACTGTTCACTTTTACTTTTTCCTATAAACTTTGACAATGCTAAAAAAAAAGTGGGCAAGAGAAATCAATAGACACAGAAAAGAGATACAAATGACCAATAAATACATGAACAAATGTTCAACATCGCTGGCCATTAGAGAAATGTAAATTAAAACAACGCTGAGATTCCATGTCACTCCAGAAAGAATGGCTGACATCAACAAATCAACCAGTAACAAATGCTCTAAGGCTGTGAGGATTTAAAAAAAAAAACCCTTCTCCACTGTTGGTGGGAGTCTAGATTGGTAAAACCACTATGGAGACCAGTATGGGGATTCCTCAAAACTCTAAATCTAGAAATTCCATGTGACCCAGTTATTCCCCTATTAGAAATCTTCCTGAAAGAGTTTAAGTCATCATATTACAGTAACACATGCATTCTCCAGTTTACAGAAGCACAATACATAATAGCTATATCATGGAAGTGGCCCCTATGTCCATCAACAAATGAATGAATAAAGAGAATGTGCCATTTACACAGAATGGAGTACTACTTTGCCATAAAGAAAGACAAACTTGAGTCATTTGTAAGACAATGAAGCAACTTGAGACAATAATGTTTAGTGAAATAAATCAGACACACAAGCATAAATACAAAATGGTTTGTCTTGCATGAGAACTGTAGAGTAAAATTAAAGAGCAAAATAAAAGATAATAGGAAGTAGGGAGACAGATCGTTCTCAAAGGGGAAGGGTATCAAGAGATGGAGGGAGGTGAAGGGAGAGAATGTAAGGGTTGAAAAAAGGAATTGGAATGTGTTAAGTAAATGTACTCACACAAGGAGTGTACTGCACACATGCATCAAAGGTTAGGGAGAGGGGATGATGAGATGGGTGGAAGGCCAAGGGAGGGGAAGGAAAGGAAATGAAAAAGGAATTAAAATTTGTTATGCATGCCTGCTAACTTTCCACAAGGAATGGAAACATTATGTGCTATACACATGTACTAATAAACCAAATATACACTTCCTTTTTCTCTCAAAAATTCCATTATTTTTGTACCATGCCCCCATTCTTTATGCAAAGTCCTGATCATCTGTATGAGTCAGGTGTGTATCTGTAAATAAATCTTATTTGCACAAAAAATTTTCCATTTTTTTTCATTACAACATTGTTAAGAGTTTTTTTGTTTGTTTTGTTTTAGTTTTGCAATGATATTTGTTAGGGTGTGGTTTTCAGTCTAAGGCCAAAAGTTTGAAAGGTGGTGCAAGTCCTAGAGTTCAAGACTGAGAGAGCCTAGAGTCTCGATGACTAAGGACAAGAGAAAAGTGTTCCAGCTCCAGAACAAAGATAAGAAGCTGCTCTTGCTGTGCTTTTTTTGTTGCTGATCTACAGGGCTCTCAGCTGATTGGATGGTGCCTGCGGATACTTAGGGCAAATCTTCCTCACTCAGTCCACCAATGCACATGGGAGACTCCTTCACAAACACCCTACAGACATGCCCAGAAGCAATGCCATGATCATTCTCTAGGTAGCACTTAACCTAGTCAAATTGACATCTGTCTTATTTTTTTTAGCAGATTATATATGGAGAGAAAGCTTCTAAGAGAGATAAAGAAGGGATTCAGAGTGGGTTGCCCCATCTTAGCTATTTTTCTTTCATTGCTGTGAAAAAATACCCAACACCCAAACTTAAAAGAGGAAAGGTTTATTTGGCTCACAGTGTGTAGAGGATTCAGTCCATAATCAGCTGGCTCCAAGGCAAGGTGGCATGGCAGAGGGGCATCACAGAGAACAGTTCATGGGGCCCACAAGATAGTAAAAGCAGGCTGGGGGTTTAGCTCAGAGGCATAAGCACCTGCCTGGCATGCACAAGGTCATGAGTTAGATCCCTGGTACAAAAAAAAAAAAGATAGTAAAAGCAACAAGGAAAAGAGGACTCTTTCTGTCCCTTATATTGTACACAGGCTATCCACCCTAGGATGAATGTACCACTCACACCCTTAAATCTGGCCAGAACTATGCCAAATTAATCAGTGGAGTGAATTACTCATCACACATACTAGAATCACACACTCTAGATTCAGTCATCTCTGAAAAAGCCCTATGACCACATGAGGTTTGGGGGGACATCCAGACACAAACCATCACAACACCTAAAGCTAACCAGCATGACTGTCAATGCCTTCTAAAATTTATTTCCACAGATAAACAATACAGTACATGCATTTGTTCATTTCCTTTGTGCCAAGCTTTTTGTTGGCTGCTAGGGTGCATAGAAAAAGTGAACCCCGTCCTTGTACTCAAAGACTTGGTAGATGACTGGGGATGAAGCACGTGCTTTCGGAACCCAGCAGGGAGGCATCTCAGTCAGACTAGTAGGGTTCACTCAGTGTCACAGATAAGGGATCCTCAGAGGTCAAGAAAGGCTGGTAAGTCCTGGTCTAGCAAGGCATGTTCAGAGATTAAGGCTGAGGTGAAGTTAAAAAGAAATAAAAAGAATTCTATGAGAAGGACAAAAAGAACTAAGATGTGTTATAGACACATACCAGCGCCTCAAGATAAATGTGGTCATTGTGTACAGATAACATATACTCATAAAAAAAGCTTTTCAAAATTTTAAAAATAAAAGGAATACCAACAGACCAGAGTCAAGGGAGACCTCTTGGAGATGCAGGACAACATGGGGATTAAAGTGCAACTCTGGTGCCTGGAAGTTTAGGTTTGAAGACTCAATAGCTGTGTAATCTGTAGCAATTTGTTTAACGCCTCTGTGCCTTTTTGCTCATTTGTATGATGGTAGTAATAATGACAGCTTGTTTGGGTATTCCGAGGATCACGTGAGTCACTGTGTATAAAGTGCTTAGAACAAGGATGACCCATCCTAAGTATTATTGGGAGAAAATGATATATGTGTGTTCTAATATTGCTTCAAATGTAACTTAGCATTCTGATGGTAAAATAATAAACTAGGGGAATATCTTACAAATGTATTATGTATTTTTATTAAGTGAACTTGTCTTACAAATGTATTATGTATTTTTTTCACATAACAGACAAAAAAGTTTCTTTTATTTACAAGCTTTACAGATCACTAAGGGAAAAATTTAACAACACAATAGAAAAATAGACAAACGATAATAACAGGCAGTTTCCAGAAACAAGAAAAGCAGATGGAATCATATTCAACTCACTCAAATAAATGTAAGCAGTCTATTTTTCAACTACAAGGACAGTAAAGATAAAATATTTGGACAACACACAATGTTAGCAAAAAGCAGTTACTAGAAGTGTAAATTGAAATAACTTTTGGAAGGCAAGTCTGTGCAACCTATCAAATGTTTTTTTGGTGGGTACTGGGAGTTGAACTCAGAACCTTTCACTTGCCATCCAGGCACTGTGCCACTAAGCTATATCCCTAGCTCCCCAACCTGTCAAAATTTCTAATGCATGTACTGTTAACCGTATTCTGTATCTAGTAATTTACCCAATAAATTAATCTGAATCATTAATTCTTTAAGACTATCTCAAAAATTAGAAGATACTATAAGCAGTCCATATTTACTGCTTCATACTGGTAATGGCAAAAATGTGAAAATGATGCAAATACCCATCAATTTTGGTCTACTGGTAAATTATTTTATATAAAATCAACCCAATATTATTGAGCACTGAAAAGAACCATACGTGAGGGGAAAACATTTTCTGTTGTGATGTGTTCATGCATGTGAATACATCATACATAAGCTTTTATATATATAAGAATCAAACAGAAGAAACAGTTAACTAAGTAGCTAAAGCAGAACTTTGGGACAGGAATTAGTAGAGATTTTGTTTTGTTTTCATTTTATAACTTTATATCTAACTTAAATTTTACCACCCATATTTGTACACATAAAACATACATACATATATATGCTGGGAATTGATCCTAGGGCTTCTACTACTGAGCTGTACCATCAACCCTACAATATTTATTTATTTATTTATTTATCTGGTACCAGAGGTCAAACTCGTGACTTCATGCTTGCCAAGCAGGTGCTTGTGTCACTGAGCTGTAACCCTGACCCTATATTTATTTTTAAAAAATAATAGTTCTTCCAGTGATAATGTCAAATAATATGAAACTACACATACAACTATTCATATGCCCTAATCATTCCATAATATATATGATTCAGAACTCACTGAAGTACCTTTTCAAAACAGTGATTGAAAAACTACAGGTTTCCATCCTATCTTTCTACGTGTTATTTTAAAATTAATTTAAAAGTAAGTTCCAGCACCATAATGTATCTAGTTTGTTTTCCTCTCTCAAGAAACTGTTCAAAGGCCATTCACAAACTGTGGGGAAGAGAACAAGAAGTCAACAAGAAGAAGCAAGCCCTCCCCGCGAACCAGTGCCATGCAGACCGCAGCGGGACAGCCAGACCCCAGCCCCTTCCAGCACATGGACTGGGAAACAAGAAGAGTAATGTCCCCCTCACACACACACCCCTTAAGCAACAGGCTAATCCAGAGAAACACAGGCTGTACCCATAGCTATTGAGGTGAAATGCAATTTGATGCTTGTGATGTTTGGTGTTTCACTGACTTTGCAGGCCTAGGGCCAGTGGTCTGATCAGCCACTCAAGATCATGGTGCAGGGCTGGGGATTTAGCTCAGTGGCATAAGTGCCTGCCTGGCAAGTGCGAGATCGTGAGTTCGATCCCCAGTACCGCAAAAAAAAAAAAAGGTCATGGTGCACAGTGTGGCATCTATGGGGGATCTCCTGAAGGTGGTGGCCATTGTTAATTCCCCATTACCCTACCTTGAAGTGCCGCTTGAAGTGCTGTCTTGTTGGGTTGGGTTTTATTCTGTTCCATTTTTTCTGATTCTGTTACATCCAATGGCATGAGCAGCTATTTCAAAGACAGCAAGATATATCAGGTGGCCATTTTGGATTTACTATTGTCTAGTTTTGAAGTCCTTTATTGCACTCACTGTTTTTTTTTTTATTGGTTCTATTCTGCTTTGTTATGCTTCACTAAGTCGGAAGGTATCTGCAGGTACTTGAAAGACAAGAGGTATTACAGTAACCACTGTTGACTTCCTATTGCTTTGCAGTCCTGTGTCACTTACACTGGTTGCTTCCTTCTGTTCCATTTTGCTTGGCTCCACTGTCTTTAACCAGTGATGGGCTCATCTGTTCACAATCCTGCATGGGGCAGCAGGGTCTTCTGTTACTGTCCTTACTGTCCTGTCTGTTACTGTTACTGTTACTGTCCTTCTGAAGCTGCACACAGAGGTAATTCTCGGGGAGCTCCTGGGCTGGCCTTGTATGGGGTATTAAGGCAAAGCCGTCTTCCAGGACCTCGCCCAGTGCACCCTTCCCACAGCACCGTCTGGATCAAGGCGGCACGGTGGGACCCAGGCCTGTGGGTGTGGAGGGAAGTTCTCCTCCCTGGGCCTGGCCATGAGGGGCAGCACAAGTGACCTGGCCCAGCACACCCCAGCTGGCCTCCAGAAGCACCTGCAGGCCCAAGGGAAATTGCTCAGCCTTGCCAACAGGAGCCACCAACCAGTACCCTGTATTATGTATTTTTTATTAGGTGAACTATGATCAAATAAGAAAAATCATTAGGAAGGAATTGAATGATTTATATCACCCTACTAGAAGTCTAGACAAATTTTACTATTTATAATTTTAAAATGTTCAACATTGTCACCCCCTGATTGAAGGACGTGTTTTGAAATTTTGTTTGCCTGGCAAGCATGAGGTCATGAGTTCGATCCCCAGTACAAAAAAAAAAAAAAAAAAAAAATTTTTAATTTCTTTTCTTTGAAATGAAATGTATTGGAAAAAAAAAACCAAAAAAAAAAAAGTTAACCATCTTCTAATTAAAATAAACTATGAAAATGAATAAGAAAAAGCCCTCAACAATATCAAATAATTCTATGCTAACAGTGTCACAATAATTAATATTAGAACACAAGAAGCATTTGCCACCTTTTACTTGTGGCTCAGCTCATGTTTTCTTGCAATTTTATCTGTAATAATTCTCCAGGGTCTGAGTTATGTTTCCCCAAGGAACATTTACACCTACTTCTACCAGTTACTTAAAAGACATATCGAGTCTGGGCCACTTGAAACTTAATCTCTAAATTGACAATTTTTTTTCAAGATACAAAGGAATCAGAACAGCATTACTGACACCAGAGGCAGGTTGGGACAGGAGTTAATTCTCACTATCTTAATCTGCAGCACAACTATTTCTCCACTTTATCAACCAAAGGAGTTGTGCCTGTATCTTTGTATCTAAAATTCCTTATGCAAGGAATTTTATTGTCACTTACCCTGCTGGAAATTCAAACTCCAACCCACTAAAATCCATACTCTAGAACACCAAAGATTAGCAGATATCCCCATGGAAATTTATAGTTCCAGTTTTTACTCTGCTTATATTTACTTGACATTCTGTTCTACAAAGAATTCCTGATTTTACCAACTTAGTAATTTAAAAAAATCTAATACAACATCCAGAATTTTAAAGTAAGGTTTGCTCTACTGGAAGTTATTTTTTTCAACATAATATTGAGGAAAACAGAAGCAAAAGAAAATCAAATAATAATTGATGTACATTGGCAGGCATGACCTGATGATTCGAGAAAGTCTTCATGAATAAGAGAGATTTTTCTTTGAAATTTAGAAGCTATATGGAAAACAAAATTTTTACAAACTACATTTGCAAATTGACTAAGCTCATCTACCTACACTGAATAAACTCTGTGCCTCTCACAGTAGATGTGATTTGCACAGATGCGAAAAAGAAAAGGCCAGAATAGCTACAAGAAATAGACAATTTGGTATTTGGAATAAAGGAGTAGCTCATTAAGGGGATTTTAAGTATGAAGTTCAGTGGTTCTCAACAGGACATTAGAATCACCTGGGGAACTTTCAAACTGGTATCCTACTTCTAGAGATTCTGACTTAAATGATTTGGGACAAAGTTCAGTTGCTATAGATATGCCTTAAAAGCTGGTATGAAGAAAGAAAGAAAGAAAGAAAGAAAGAAAGAAAGAAAGAAAGAAAGAAAGAAAGAAAGAAAGAAAGAAAGAAAGAAAGAAAGAAAGAAAGAAAGAAAAAGAGAGAAAGAAAGAGAAAAAGAAAGAGGATGGGGAGGGAGAGAGAGAAAGAAAGAAAAAGAAAGAAAGAAAGAAAGAAAGAAAGAAAGAAAGAAAGAAAGAAAGAAAGAGAAAGAAAGAAAGAAGAAAGAAAGAAAAGAAGAAAAGAAAGAAAGGGAAAAGAAAGAAAAGTAAAAAAGGAAGGAAGGAAGGAAGGAAGGAAGGAAGGAAGGAAGGAAGGAAGGAAGAAAAAGCTGATGAGTATATGTTCTAACATGCAGCTGGGATTGAGGTCCACTGGTATGACCACAGAGCTAAAGCGAACTTGAATGTGTGTGGCTCCAGTGAGAGTTTTCATAAGAAGCTTAAATTATCAAAGGACCCTGGGAAAGATCTATTTCTCCACAATGGACTACTAGAAATAGCTTACACACACTTTGATTTAAGATGAGTTGACATCAAGATAAATCTATTGTATGGGGGCCAGGAGTTTAGCTCAGCAGCATAAATGCCTGCTAGGCAAACGTGAGATCATGAGTTCAATCCCTGGTACAAAAAAAAAGAGATAAATCTATTGTAAATTGAAAATATCATCTTTGAAAATGCTTGTAAACTGAGCATGGTGGTACACACTTATAATTCCAGCACTCAAGATGAGGATTGCTGAGAGTTTGAGACCAACCTGGACCCCACCCATAGTGAGTGCAGGGCCAGCCTAGACTACACAGCAAGACTCTGTCTCAAAAAATCAAAGGAAACCAAACAAACCAAGAAAAGGCTTGTAAAGCACCCAACCTATCAAATGTCCATAGAGAGCACAGTGAGCTATCAGAGGCCCCTTGGGATTCAGGGGCAATGAAAGCCAGGGTTCACTGAGGCTGCCTGGCCTCACCAGAGAAGACTGTAGTGTTTATCATCAGCCCCCAGAGAGATCAAAGCTCAAAACTCCAGGCTGGTTTCCACAGAATTCTTATCACTTTCAAACCACTCCAAAGCCAAAAACCTGTAATTCCAAGATGGTCTGGAATTGTCTTAAATATGTTTTCCATATTCATCAAGAGCACACTGAGAATCATTGAGATTATTGCTCGAACCCTCAAACAACCTAACTTAAGGCAAAGCCAGGCAGGGGTAATGGTGCAGGTTCATAATTCCAGCTCTCTGGGAAGCTGAGGCAGGAGAATCAGATTCAAGCTCTACCTGGGCAATTTAATGAGACTCTCAAAATTTTTTTAAAAAAAATTTTTTTTAAGCTGCAAATTTAGCTCAGTTAAAAGCCCTGGCTTGAATCCCCAGTGCCATAAAATTTAATTTAATTTAATCTAAGAATGCTTTGAGTTTACAAAATAAGAAACTTAAAAGGATTGAAATCGTATGGAATAAGCTCAGTGTGAAGGCCCTGAGTTCAATTCCCAGTACAAAAGTGACGAAAGAAGAAAGAAAGAAAGAAAGAAAGAAAGAAAGAAAGAAAGAAGAAAGAAAAAGAAAGAAGAAAGAAAGAAAACTGTAGCATTTTTTGTCTTTATCTATTGTCCTCCTAATGCTCCAAAATTCCTATTTTTTTATCTTTCTTTTCCACTTAGAAAACTGCCTTTAGACGTTCTTCTAAGTTGGACCTGCTGGCAACAAATTCTTTGTTTACTTCCTCTGAGAAAGACACACAGCCCTGGCTCTCAGGGTGCCAGATCAGAGATGGCCACCTGCTGCCCACAGAATCCAGAGAGGAGAACGGTGGTGAGACAGAGAAGGAATCCACTTTTGGTGTGGTCATACAGAAAGACAGCAGATCCCCTGACCTCCTGAGGAAACCGCATTTGGGGCACTGACAGTAGCTTTGAATTACATAGCAGAAGGCCGAAGCGTGCAGTCAGCCATGCTTGGTCAACCTGGGTATAGTCTGATCCAGCAAGGTCGTGCTGTCCCTAGAGAAGACGGCTGCCTGCTGGCTTGCTGTTCCCACGGTTTGTAATAAGTTGGGAGGGAAACTGACTCGGAGAAAACAGGCCAGAAGAGAAAAATAGTCAGTTGGGTCAATGACTGAGGACTCCCCCACATTTAAGACAGTGACTAGAGACTTAGGCACCACCCTTGTTAGGCTGAAATTGTTATCTGGTTGCTGGACACGGTAGGTTATATCTGTAATCCCAACTCTCTGGGAGGCTGAGACAGGAGGATTGCAAATTCAATTCAAACCTGCTCTGGGCAACTTAGTGATTTAACAAGACCTTGACTCAAAATTAAAAATAAAAAGGGATGGGCTGTAGCTCAGGGCACAGGTCCTGGGCTCAATCCCCGGTACCATCAAACAAAAGGAAACAAAGGTAAAAGCTGCTGGTGGATAATCTGTTGGTTATGATTTCCCTATAAATCTTGAAAACATCTTGAAGGCAGAGGAAAGAGACTGGATAAATTTAGGGCTGACCAACCCCTTCTATTATCCATTTTAGAAGATCACTCCTTCAGAGATCACCATGTCTATGTGCAGAACTGGGCAGGAATCTCATCCAAAGTTTAAGAAAGCAAAGGCAAAGGAAACAGTAGAGAGGCAGAGATGCCAAACTTCTATCCTGCTTGCAGTTATCCATCAGGTATCTGCAGGTCCAAATGGAGACTAAGAAGAGCTTTCAGCAAAGGCAGCCTTTAGGACCGTTTAAGTCTCTTTCATGGTTTCAGAAAAGCGCTGTATTTGTGTTTGTCTTTCCCTATAGGTAAATTGTCATTTCTAACTAGATGCTTTTAAGACTTTGTCTTTACTTTCCAGAAGCTTGGCTATGGTTTGACCTAACATAAATTTCTTGGGGTTTACCCCAGTTGAGGTTTTCTCTGCTTTTTCCATCCGTAAGTGTATGATTTGGTGCCAGTTTTTAGAAAATTTTAGTCATTTCTTCAAATACATTTCAGCCCACTCTGCTTCTGGGACTCTGATGAGACAGACAAATGTGATTTTTTTTCCAAATCTATTTTATTCAAAGACAAATAGAAAAGAAGGAGGAGGAGGAGGAGGAGGAGGAGGAAGAGGAGGAGGAGGAGGAACTGTAACAAAATTTCAAAGTATGTCAGTCAGGGACAAATGTGATTTTTAAAAACTGGTTCCACCAGTCTCCACAGCTCTATTAATTTTTTTTTTTTTTTGGTACCAGGGATCAAACTCACAGTCTTGCACTTGCCAGGTAGGCACTTATGCCACTGAGCTAAACCCTTGCCCCTCTATTAATTCTTTTAAGAAAGGGTCTCATTAAATTACCCAGACTAGCCTTGAACTGGCAACCCTCCTGCCTTTGCCTCTTGAGTACCCAGGATCATGGGTATTTATCTCTACGCCCAACTCTGTTCATCTTATTTTTCTAGGCCATTTTCTCCCAGTTGTTGACATCAGATAGTTTTTATTGTTATGTCCTCAAACTCACTGATCCTTTCCATTGTTCTATTTATCTATGAGCATTTCAGTTTTATTGTTCTGTCTGTTTATCATCAAGCATTGCAATTTTATTATTTTTTAGATCTAAAATTTCCATTTGGTTGCCCATCAACCAATGAATGGATGAAGACGATACAATTTTTTGTGCAATGGAGTACTACTGAGTCATAAAGAAGGATAAGCTTGAGACAATTTTAAGTAAATGGATGCACCTTGAGACCATACTCTTTTTTTAATTTTATTTAAAAAGAAAACAAAACTAAATAGAAAAAAGGGTAGCAACAATACAAAATCCCAAGGAAAAAAAAGAAAAGAACAAAAAATACTAAGAAATCATTACTTGATAACTTACATACTGTCATCTTGAAAATAGTTGTTCAAGTTACAAAGTTAAAACATACGAAGTACACATTCAAGCAATGAGACTATTAACAGTTCTGCTCCATGATCTAACAAAAACAGTAATATGGTCATTCATCTTACACACTTAAACATACATGCAATTGTATCCTTTAGAGCACTTTCTTTTCCTCTCTTTTTTACAGTAGCAATTACACATTTTGGGTTTTATTACTCCTACAGTTCTTATTATTTTTACACTAGAGACACAGTGCGATATTTATAAATATGGTTCTTATTTATTTCACTAATTCGGATAGTTTCAAGTTGTCTCCATTTACCTATGAAGGCTTCAAGGTCATCCTTCTTCATAGCTGAGTAATACTCCATTGTATAAAAATGCCACATCTTTTTCATCCACTCTGCAGTTGATAGGCATCTTGGTTGTTTCCAAGATTTAGCTATTACAAATTGTGCTGCTATGAACATGGGTACACATATATCACTGTGATATGAACTTTTCAGTTCCTCTGAGAAAATACCCAGGAGGGGAATAGCTGGGTTGAATGGAGCTTCCAGTCCTAGTCTTCTGAGAATTCTCCATACTGATTTCCATGGTGGTTGCACCAGTCTACACTCCCACCAACAGTGGAGCAGTGTTCCTTTTTCCCCACAACCTCGCCAACATTTGTTATCAGTTGATTTCTTGATGGCAGCTATTCTTTCAGAGGTGAGATGAAATCTCAATGTTGTTTGAATTTGCATTTCTCGAATAACCAGTGATGGTGAACATTTCTTCATGTATTTATTTGCCATTTGTATATCTTCATCTGAGAACTGTGTGTTCATCTCAGCTGCCCATTTTTGGAGAGGGCCTTTGAATTTGGGTGGCTTGATGTTTTTCAGTTCTTTATGTTCTTGATATAGGTCCTTTGTCTGAGGGGTTGGTGGCTAAAATTCTTTCCCAGTCTGTGGGTTTTCTTTTCACTCTGCTGGTGATCTCCTTTGAAGTGCAGAAACTTTTCAATAGTATGAAATCCCAGTTGTTTATTGTCTGAAGCATTTCCCATGCAGTTTGCGTTTTGTTCATGAATTCTCTGCCTATCCCTATATCTCCAAGACTTCTGCCTACCCTATGTTCCAGCAGATTTAGTGTTTCTGTTTTAATGTTTAGGTCTTTGATCCATTTATACTTTAGTTTTGTGCATGGTGATAGGCATGGATCTAATTTCAGTCTTCTGCATGTGGAGAGCCAGTTCTTCCAACACCATTTATTAAAGAGGCTATCCTTCCAGTGAACATGTTTAGCCCCTTTGTCAAATATCAGGTGGCTGAGTGTGTTTATAGTTATGCTTGTATCTTCTAATCTGTTCCATTGGTCCTCAGGTCTGTTTCTTTGCCAGTACCATGCTGATTTTATCACAGTGGCTTTGTAGTACAGTTTCAAGTCAGGAATTGAGATGCCTCCTGCCTTGTCTTTATTGCCCAGAATTGCCTTTGCTCTTCTAGGTTTCTTCTGTCTCCAAATGAATTTTAGGAGTGTTTTCTCTAGATCTGTGAAGTATGTTGATGGTATTTTGATTGGGATTGCATTAAATCTGTATAACAGTTTTGGGAGCATGGCCATTTTCACAATGTTAGTTCTTCCTAGCCAAGAACAAGGAATATCCTTCCATTTTCTAATATCCTCTTCGATCTCCTTTTTTAGTGTAGTATAATTTTCAGCATATAGGTCTTTTACATTCTTAGTTAGGTTGATTCCTAAGTATTTCATTTTTTTAGATGTTATTGTGAAGGGTGATATTTCCATAATTTCTCTCTGAGTTTCTTGTTTGTGTACAAGAATGCTATTGATTTTTGCACGTTGACTTTGTAGCCAGCTACGCTACTGAATTTGTTTATTACCTCTAGCAGTCTTTCAATGGAGTTTTTTGGGTCTTCTATATAGAGTATCATGTCATCTGCAAATAGTGATAATTTAACTTCTTCCTTTCCTATCTTTATTCCTTTTATTTCTCTCTCTTGTCTGATTGCCCCGGCTAGTGTTTCCAGAACTATATTGAAAAGGAGTGGTGATAGTGGACATCCTTGTCTTGTGCCTGATTTTAAATTGAAAGCTTTTAGCTTTTGTCCATTTAGTATAATATTGGCTGTTGGTTTCATACTCTTAAATGAAATAAATTGTACTCACATTCTCTGGTGTGAGAAACTGAAAATGTAAATAAGAACAAAAACATACAATAGATACTATGAAATAAGAAGCATTTAAATAAACTCTCAAATGGGAAGGAGAGCTAGGCAGGAGGAGAAAGAAAAGAAGGAAGGGAAAAAAAAGAGAAAAGAAGGAAAAAGTGAAACCAGAGCTTTTGTAAATGAGGAAAGGGCTGAAGTGAGGGGAGGGAAAGGGGAAAAAAAGAATCAAGTTATATAATGTACAGATACAAATTCTATGATGAATGTGATCATTATGTATATCTAAAATGTATCAATAAACTTAATAAATATAATTTCCATTTGGGGATATTTATATATTTTCAAAACTCCCTATTTCTTTGCTGAGAGTTTTCATTTTTTTATATTGTTTCAAAAGTGTTCATAATTTCTTGCTGCAGAATTTTTATGATTACTGCTTTAAAATTCTTGTCCATCAACCAACTTCATAAATAGCAGGCTCTATTCCTAGAAAGACCAGCCATTCAGATAAAGACATGCCCCTCCTCAAACCCTGCCACCTTTTTACCAGAAAAGGAGGAAATTAAGGCTGACAGAACTGTGAACAGGTAATTTTCCATATATATGCAGCCAGAAAAGACTTAATAGATACACCCCCTAAAAATGTATACATACAATAACTTTACAGGCTAAAGACTGGATTGCACTGGTTTAATCACCTGGAATTAGCTGGAAAGTCCCCAATGCACTCATTGGTCTTGTAGGACAAATTTATGGCCCTTGCTATCCACTGGATGGATAAGAGGAGTCACATTAGGATTTGCATGGTTATAAGGCAGGAATGTCAAAAATATCCACAAATCTGCAAATTTAACCCACTTACAACTTTGATGGTCCAGAAGTGTGTTTCACTAGCATGATCACTTGGCCTCTATTTTTATCTCTTTCCTAGATTTAGAAGAAAGCATGAAACATGTCAAAGCCTTAATTAACTATACCCAGCGTGCCTTAAATGACACAATGGCTGGACTCTCACTCCTAAATGAAGAAGTAAATTAATGAGACAGGCTGTCCTCCAAAATTGGATAACAGTAGACATTCTAATAGTGGCACAGGAGGTACTTGTGTAATTGTAAACACTGAATAATATGTGTACATTCCTGATCCTTCTGCTAATATCGCCAAAATATCAAATGACAAATCAATGATACGTCAGACTCTGAAATTCCCTGACCCTTATCCTTATCCTCTTTATGGGAAGTGATTACTAGCTCCTCTGGGTAGAAATCCTTGTTAACTATATTCATAATTATTCTGTTGATCCTATTATTTGGTCCATGCATACTTGTTTCTTTGGCTTTGTCTCCTCCAGACTAAAAGTTGTATGCCTACCCAATATGAAAATGCTTGATGTCTATCAAGGGCCTCTAGATGGACCCTCTGTGGAGTGTCTCTGACTGCCAGCCAACAACTACAACCCTATTCAGCCTGAAGAAGCCAGATCAGTCACTGCCATTACTCCCTCATGGCAGTTTACGTTACTTCTTCAGAGGGGTAAATGTTATAGGCAGCTGAGTTAGTTAGAAATATTATACACAGTCAGATAGGGCTAGGCCTCAAAAGAGCCAGTGCAGAAGACCTGGTACCTTGCCAATGTGGGGGACACAGGCATCTCCGCTGTGGACCAGACCTCAAGGTAAAAGATAATATGAATGCACCCCCGTGCTTCCTAAGGCTAAACATCAGGGGTTGATATTTAAAGGAATCAAGGATAAAAGTCAGGGATTTATAGTCTAAAAACGGTATCAAGGATAAACATCAGGGACTGATATTCTAAGGAAGTATCAATAAGCTTGAGGAAACCAAGAAGAGCCACTAACCCAACCTCCTACAAGTAAGGGCACTGTCCCGTCTTCACGCTGGCTGGGTACATGACTCGCTTCCTCATTTGATCAGTCAATTTTACTTGAGCACTTATACCTGTAATCTTAATTGGTTGCATAGTTTTGTCCTACCTCACGACCACCTTGCAATTTCCCATTCTTCCCAACTTGGACCTGCCTTACTTCGTGGATTAGCTCTACAAAAATCCTTAGACAAGGGAGGATCCTTGATAAACTACTTGGGACCTCTCTGTCTTTCTGTCAGACAGAGGCTTTCTGTCCCCCCAATGAATACATTCTACTCTTAACTTCAAAAAAGAAATTCATGTCCAATAATTCAATGTCATCTTGTTGGCGTAGGCATTTGTGCATTACTCCATCTAGTTTGAGATCTTCCTGATTCTGGCATTTGTTCACTATTCCACTGAGTTTGAGACCTTCCTTGTCTATGAACAATGAGTTTCAGTTAAAACAGGCATATTTTGTATGACTCAGGGCCTTGCTTAAATCTTGTGATTAGCAGTGTCCTCCAGCATTAATCCAATGGATACAGGGCTTTCCATTTCATTGCTGCCTGGTGGGATGGAAGTCCAGTTTCTCAGCTCAGCTTCTATGAACAGTGAAGGACAAAGGGGGATTTTATTACAGCCAGGAGACAGTAAATGAGTAGGCTCTGCATTGGGTTTCTGTTGGGGTCCACCCTGGCTAATGGATGGGGGGAGGAAGTTATCAAAGTCTTCACTGTTCAATCTCATCCCATACTACCCCAGCAAGAAGGAGGACAAATGCATGTTTACCACCGGGTGGAGCTGGAGCTCTAAGCTTGGTCTCTGCTGACACCATTCAAGAAGCGGTGTTCACGGGTGGAAAACTTTGACTCTCCATTCTGCCTTCTGGGATTCCTCCCAGCTGTTGAGGTTAGGGTGAGATGGCCTCCTCCAGTCTAGCAAAGGTGGAAGTCTACACTTTTCATTCAGCTGTAATGGTAGTTGTTGTAGTGTGGTTGTGAGGGAGTGTGTGCGTGTGGGGTGTGTGTGTGTTGTCCATTGACATTTCCAGGTGCCTGGCTTCTCCAGCATTCAATTTAGAATCTATTAAGCAAATCAAAACACAAAATACACAATAGTTTATAGTCTTTTAGATCCCCCAATTGTGTATGTTTTGTTTTGTTTTGCTGGTATTGAACCCAGGGCCTTCATCCTGAGCTACGTCCCAGCTCATGTTTTATTTTTTATTTTGAGACAGGGTCTCACTAAGTTGCTAAATTGTCCAGGCTGGGCTTAAACATGAAATTCTACTGCATTAGCCTCCCAGGGTGCTGAGATCACAGGAATGTGCTACCAAGCTTGGCTCCATTGTCCCCTAGTTCTTAGCTGGTCAGCCTCCTCTCTACCTTTGAGAATCTACATGTTTGTTTGCATATAATGTTCAGGGCTTTTAGTGTACTTTGCAAGATCTTGAAAGAGGGAAAAGGACATCTATTTTGTCTTTTCAGAAACAGAAGTCTCACTTCCTACTTTTTAAATGATCCTTTCACAAACAGACATTCAGAACCTGCAACACTGATTTCCTCCCCAGACCCTTCCCCCGGGGGGTTTGCCTAACCCTCTTGGCTGTCATAACAGTAGGCTGAGAACTTACAGGTGCCCCCTCTCTGTGACCTCTGCACCATTATCCCTCTACCTGTCATGGTCGGTCACACTGCATTCCTGCTGCAAACCTGCACTCCAGGCTTACCTCTGGGAGGAGGCCAGTGCTAGTGTCTTGGTTACTTTTATCATTGCTGGGGCAAAATATCCAACATCCAAAGTTAAAGGGGAAAAGGTTTATTTAGCTCACAGTTTGTAGAGGTTTCAATCCATAATCGGCTGACTCAAAGGCCAAGGGGCACAGTAGATAGGTGTCTCAGAGGAAAACAAGTTCATGATAACCAGAAGACAGCAAAAGCAAATAAGCAAGACATGACTGCAATTCTTTCTGTCCCTTATATCTTACCCAGGCTACTCACAGCATGTAGCACTCACACCCTTAATCCTAGTACCCTCAAGTCTAGTACTGCCCCATGAATCAATCCTGGCCTCATGCATTCTAGATCTGGCTATCTCTGACGAAGTCCCACCTATAACCACATGAGGGTGTGGGAGGACATCTAGATACATGCCATAATAGCTAGCCTGCAGCTGAGACCCGGCTTCTAATGTTTACGTTGTTCAGTGCATTTATCTTTTTATTTTGTGGTCAGTGCTATTTGTGCATTTATCTCTCATCCCTCCTCCAACTGTCTCACTCCCTTTTTCTCTTTGATCATTTTTGATCCTCACCTTTCACTTCTTCCATTTTTCCTGTTTCTGGGATGCCAAAGCAGATAGAGGTAGTCGCAGCTCACTTCAGCTCCTGAGATTCAGTTCTCTGGTCAACAAGGCAAGGAGGGGTGCGGCCCCCACCTCCTTAGCAGTGGGAGTCCCATAAGAACATCACAGGGTTGGGACCACAAAGAAGAATAACAAATGGAAGCAACTTCTTTTTTGTTTTTTTTCTGGTACCGGGGGATCGAACTCTAGATGGGGGAAATTTTTTATCTGTAGTTCCTCTGTCTGGGTCTCTTTTGTTACCTGCACTTCCTCTTCATTTTGTTATCTAACTTTAAAAGTTAGATTATCTCTAGATCTATGAGGTATGTTAGTGGTATTTTGATTGGGATTGCGTTGAATCTGCATAGTAATTTTGGGAGACTGGTGCAACCACTGTAGAGGTCAGTCTGGAGATTCCTCAAAAAGCTGGGTTTGGAAGTCCCATTTGACCCAGCTATTCCGCTTCTAGGCATATTCCCAGAAGAACTAAAAACATCATACCACAGTGATATATGTGCACCCATGTTTATAGCAGCACAATTTGTAATAGCCAGATCTTGGAAGCAACCTAAGTGCCCATCAACTGAGGAATGGGTAAAAAAGTTGTGGCATTTTTATACAATGGAGTACTACTCAGCTATAAAGAATGATCACATCGAGATATTTATAAATAAATGGACATGACTTGAGACCATACTCATAAGTGAAATAAACCAAACTCACATGTGTAAATACCGTATAGTCTCCCTAGTGTGAGAGTTGATAAGAGTATATAAGATCTTATGGTAAGCGTGAGTCCCCCCATCTCATAGCGTTGAAACCTTTCAATGTTTTCATTCATCAGTTGGAATGGTTTTATTCTGTTTTGTTTGACTTTATTATGTGTGATGGTATGAATAGCTATTTTGAAGAAAACAAAACATTATGGCAGCCATTGCTGATTTAATATTGTCTTGCTTAGATGTCCTACCATGCTTCTATTCTTCTACTACCATCAGTTCTATCATGTTGTGTCTTATTGGGATTTTAATATATGTGATAGTATAAACAAAATTTTTAATGAAAATGAGATATTATAGTAGCCATTGATCATTCTCTGGTATTCAGTTCAGAATGCCCTGTAATTCTTTCATTCTTTGAATGGTTTTATACTATTTTGTTATGTTTGATATTATTGTATTTGAAACTATGCTCAACTATAGCAGAGAAAGAGATATTGCGATAGCTACTGTTAATGTCCAGTTGTCTTAATGTAAAGTGCTGTGTTGCCTATGTTGTTCTGTTCTGATCTGCTTTGTTCTGCCCTCTTTTGTTTTATTCTCTTTAAAATTAAAAAAAAGTTAGATTATCATGTTCTCTTTGTAAAGACTACTCTCTGCCCTCTTTTAGAAACTCAGCCCCTCCCTCGTCCTGTGCAACTCTGGCTCTGTCCCAGGCCAAAAGTTATCTCATTCCTTCCAACCATCTCTCTCCCTCCTCCTCCTCCTCTCACAAGTTAGAGTTCATCCTACGAGCAGCATCTCTGTCCCTGTCCCAGTCTTTTGGAACAATCTGTAAATCCTCAAAGCCAGAACACTCTTACAAACCAAGTATAAACTAGAAATTGGAGGGAGACTAGAAAGGGATGTGCACAGAAATAATTAAAAGCCTCTCCTGGGAAATATCCTGACCCTCAAGTAATACATACATTAGAGCAAAAAGAAAGGGAGCCTAAAGACTATTTTATATTAGCTTCTAGAAGTACATGCTTAAAAACAAAGTCTTAAAATACAAAAAACAAAAACTGCCAGAATTTAAAGTGGAAATCAGTCGGGCATAGCTCAGTGGGAGAGTGCTCCCTAACAGCTATCAGGCTCTGGCTTCCCTCAGCACCACAAAAGCAACTGGAGAATCCAAACCATCTGCCCAAGTCTGAGCATCTCTTAAGAGGATAATAGTATGCAATATAGCAAATACAGGGATTTCAGTTTGTCTTGTTTTTGAAACCCGGTATTATCCTTTGTTTTGTTCCATTTTATTGTTTTGTTTTGATTGGCTTTATTCTGTTCTATTTTGTTAGGTTTTATTCTCTTTAAAGTAATTATTTTGTTAAAAACCATCTACTCAGCCGTCAGGAGGCTGAGGCAGGAGGAACACTGAGTTTGAGACAGCCTGAACTACATGGCAAGACTGTGTCTCAAAAAGACAGAAAAATACATAAATAAATAAAAATAAAATAAAATAAACCACACCAGTGTATCCATTCTTGGATGGTGGTGGTCCTTACACAGTAGGATGTACTTCTAATTTTACTTGGACCAAAGGCCCTCTACAGGGCTTGTTTCCTTTCCTACTTATCTCTGATAAAACTTTGCTAACAACAATAAAAAAGACATAATAAAATAATTTAATTCAGCTCTTAATAAAATAAGAAAGTGAGAGATCAAGCAGGCAAATAATCACAGAACTTACTTATTGTTTTGTTTTGTTTTGAGACAAGGTCTCACTACATATCTCTGAGTGGCCTTGAATTCACTATGTAATTTATACCGGCCTTAAATGTGCAACAATCCTGCCTCAGCCTCCCAAGTACTGGGGTTATAAGTGTACACCATCACATCTGGTGACATTTTTTAAAAATTTTCTGACAGTGGGGATTGACCCCAGGTCTTTTCACAGAGCTACTTCCCCAGTTCCTTTTGTTTTGAGACAGTTTTTGCTAAGTCATTAAGATACCCAGGCTGAGCTTGAACTTGCCCTCCTCCTTGCCTTCATTCTCCCGAGTTCTACCGTTACAGGCTGCAGCACCAAGCTCAGCTATAATATAAAAAGTTTGAGCAATGTAATAAACAACCTTTAGCTGATATTATCAACACATCAGATATACAGTATTTATATGTAATTTTGTAACCAAATAATAAAATCCTTTCACTTTAAACATGCATGTAACAACTTAAGATTTAACCATAAATTAAGCACTATAGACCAACTGTTTGTTCTGCCAAAAATTAATAGTATGAAATCCTAATCTCTAGAGTAATGATTTTGGAGGCTGAGGCAGGAAGACTGCTGTGAGTTCAAGGTGGCTTGGGCTACATAGGGAGACCCAGCTTTAGAGAGAGAGAGAGAGAGAGAGAGAGGAAGAGAGAGAGAGAAAGCCAGGCATGGTGGTGCACTCCTGTAATCCCAGCCCTTGGGAGGCTAAGGCAGAAGAATCTTTTGCAAGTTTGAAACCAGCCTGGAGTACAAAGTGAGCCCAAGGCCAGTCTGAACTGCATAGTGAGATCCTGTCTCAAAAAAGATTAACAAAAAAAAGAAAGAGAGAGAGAAGAGAAATGGGACTTGGGGATGAGGCCTTTGGAAAAGAATTAGGCTATCATGGTAGAGTGATCATTAACAGGTTAGTGCTTTTAGAAAAAGAAGCTAGACATCCAAAACAGATGCACAGATTCAACACAAACCCAATCAAAATTCACATGAAACCAGAAGAGACCCAGAACAGCAAAAGCAATCCTAGGTAACAAGAGCAAAGCAGGAAGCATCACAAGCCCAGATCTGAAATTATTCTACAATGCTACAGTGATTAAAAACAGAACAGCATGGGACAGGCACAAAACCAGACATGTGGATCGGTGGAACAGAACAGGTGATGCAGAAACAACCCCAGCACCTTCAGCCACCTGATCTTTGACAAAAAGGCCAAAAACATACATTGAAAGTAAGATAGGCTCTTTAATAAAGATTGCTGGGAAAATTGGCTATTCACATGCAGAACATTGAATCCAGACCCATATCTCTCACCACGTACGATAATAAAATCAAAATGGACCCAAGATCTAGATGTTACATGGCTTCTCTTACTTGAGAAATCAAAAATAGAAATAAAAAGAAAAATTAAAGATAGACAATAGGAAATGAGGGTATCACTCTTTTTCAAATAGGAGAGGGACCAAGGTATGGAGGGAAGAAGTGGGGGGATGAAAAAGAAATCCAGACGTGTTATGTACCTGTACCAATTCCCCATGTGTGACGTAATCATTACATACTGCAAATGTGTGCTAATAAGAAATAAAAATTGAACATAAAATAAAAAGGGGCCAGAGCCAGGCACGGTTGTGCACGCTAGTAACCCAGCACACGGGAGGCTGTGAAGAGATCACAAATGGAGCCCGGCCTGGGCAGCTCAGAGACTCACCGAGACCCTCTCTGTCTTCGTCACTTTCCTTGCTGCTGAAACAACACAAAGGAGGAAGGGCTTATTTTTGACTCACAGTTAGTAGCGGTTTCAGTCTATACTTGGTTGGCTGCCAGGAAGGGTGGCATCCGGCAGAGGCACGTGGAGGACGCAGGGCAGCAGGGGGGACCTAGGAGTGGAGGGGGAGTAGACCCTTCCAGGCCATGCCCCTGGCGCCCCGCCTCGGGCAACGCAGCCGTGCCTTGGCAAACATCTGGTGATGATCCAGGTACCTCCCAGAAGCCCCAAGCCTCTGCGAGCGCAAGAGGCTTAGGGGGACTTCTAGATATAAACATACTACTGCCCCAAATAAAATTGTAGAGGGCTGGGATGTAGTTCAATGCAAAGATCCAAATTCAATCCTGGGTACAAAACAAAAAACCCCAAAAAACAAACAAAAAAACCAGTTTGGAGAAATTGATAAATGATAAGCAGAAAACACAACAGAAAGAAACTAATCCAAGAAAAGTAGTCGTGGGCTGGGGATGCAGCTTGACGGGCACAGTGGCGCCTGGCCAACACAAAGTCCTGAGTTCCATCCCTGGTACCAAAAATATTGATTGTTTTCCCATTTGCAGTAAAAAGAAGCTAACTATGAGAGAGGTTTAGGAGCTTGCTCACGCAAACGTGTGCCTCAGCGCCATCACTGGGCAGATTCCGCGCGCTCACTTGGGCCCGCTGCTTGGCGCAGCTGGGCTGAGGTCCCCTGGAGGGGAGAGGCCAGGTGCGAGCAAGCGGGGCGCCTGCAGCCATTCCGGGAGCTTCCAAGACAGCGAGTGTGTGGGGCACGGGACAAACTTCTGTCTCTCACTACTGCCTCTTCTTCGTGGGGAAAGGGCATGGAGTTAGAGCTGTCTTTAACCTGCCTTACAGGTTCTGAGGGACCATATTTCTTTTCCTTTCTTACAGCTAAATACAGCGCATGACTGATAGCCGGTCAACACTTCCGTGTTCGTGATGTGACTAGATACAGATTTTAAAATTTTTACCTTTTTTAAAAGACAGAATCTCACTATGGTCTTGAATTAATATGTAGCCCAGGATGGCCTCAAACTCCCAGCATTCCTCTTGCCTCAGCCTCTTAAGAGTTGGGATTGTGGGCATGGGTCACATCTGACAAATTTTTACTCTTCCTGAGATTTAAGATGTGCCTGGAATTTGAGAAGTGTGTTAATCCATTCTGAGAAATTCTAACACAGCTGTATTTACAATATCACTCAAGTACATTTTCTATCTCTTATTTCAAATTTCCAGTTAGAAGTATGTTAGGTCACGTGTGTGGTGCACCTGTAATTGCAGCACCGTGAGGGCTGAATCAGTAGTGTGGTGAGTTCAAGGCCAGCCTGGGTTACATAATGAGTTTAAAGCCAACCTGAACCACATAGCGAGACCCTGTCTCAAAACAACAAAAACAAAAACAGTTGGAAGCTTGTTGTACTTGATGGCATGGGCCTGTAACCCCAGCACTCTGGAAGGCTGAGGCAGGAGGGTCACAAATTCAAGTCGTCTGGGCAAGTTAGTGACTTAGTGTGACTCTGTCTCAAAATAAAAATAAAAAGGAGCTCTCTCAGTGTAGCTTGGCACAAAGACCCTGAGTTCAATCCTCAGACCTACAAAAAGAAGCATGCTGATCCTTCTTCTCTGTTCTCCTTCCCTGCTTGGGAAAAGGTATACCCAGGAGCTCTTAGGGCACAGTAGGATCTTGGAATTTTGTCTTGTATCCTGTAAGAAAGATTTATCAGGAAACTGGACATGATTTCTGAGTGGTCTAGTCACACAAGATCTTCTCTGGAGATTCATTTTAAGGTTTTCTAACGTATTTCATCTCCTCAAAATTTAGGTTGATCTAGGCCTGCCTACCCATTTCTTTTATAAATGAGAGAGGAAAACATGAAGAAAAAAAGAGAGAAAGAAAGAAAGCCCAAACCATGTAGCATTAATCCAAGCAACTATTTGACAGACATTCTTCTTTAAAAATGGCTCTCAACAAGGTGTGGTGGCACACGCCTGTAATCGCAGCATTCGGGATTGAGCCCAGGGCCTTCACACCAAGCTACACCCCTCACGGCTTTTTCTTTTCTTCTCTTTTTCTTTCTCTTCTATAGGCAGGAGGATCATTGCAAATTCGAGACCAGCCTGGGCTACATAGTGAGTTCAAGGCCAACCTCAACTGCATAGTGAGATCCTGTTTCAAAAAGACAAAACAAAACAAAACAAAAAACCTGCCGCTCAGGGAGGCCGCCCTTCACCACTGTCTGCATACCCTCCAGCACTCTTACTCTCTCCGCAGACTCACAGCTCTCTGCAATGTATCATTTGTTCACATTGCCAGTGATGGCAAATCTTGGAGAGCCTGAGTGTTCAAATCACAACCCGAAATCCACTTATTTATCATAAACCGCAGACACTGTCCCTCCTGATGCTCTGGGGTGATGCTGGGGTCACCTGGCCTGAGCACTGACAGCAGCCTGCACGCAGTCGGTTTACCACCACTGCTGTGTGACTTCTTCAGCGGTTCTGTGAGGGCAGGAACTCCACCTGGCTCCATGTGCTGCTGGCATTTAGCACCATGCGTGGCACATGGTAAGCGCACAACAGTATCTGCATGACGTGGAAAGGGTGCTACATGAGCACAGCACTGGACTCTGAATGTGGAAGGCATGGCTTCCCTTTTGTGGCTCTCAATGTCGAACACGCTGCCCCCTTTTCTGAAGTTTTTTGGGTTCAGTATTGACTTGGAAAATAGGGGTTTAACCCGAAGGAGGTACTAAGTGTGCTATGTTCCCCAAGGTGTAAATATTAACTGCCCACACCAGGGATATGAATTGTGAGCATTTGAGAAGGATTCCTCCCCCTTCTCTCCCCCTGCAGTACTGAAGATTGAGCCCAGGGCCTTCACACCAAGCTACTCCCCTCACGGCTTTTTCTTTTCTTCTCTTTTTCTTTCTCTTCTATAGCAATGGACAATGGACTAAGACATCCTTCTATATTTCCTTCTATATTTTCTATATATCCTTCTTCTGTATTTTTTTCTCTGTCCTTTTCTCTTTCTTCTTTCCCTTGTTATTTTTATTTGTATTTTTTGAAGTCAAGCAGACTATCAGAATGTATGTCCCCCATTGTAGAACTTTCTTGATCATAAATTTCTGATAAGGATTTTTCTGAAAAGCAAGTTTTGCCAGTTGTTGTAAATTAAACACAATTTCATTCTGAACTTCTCCTCTCCAGTGAAAACTGCAAGGCAAATTTAGCTGCAAAATCATTTCCCTTGTTACTTTTTTAAAAATGTTGTTTGTACATATTTATAGTCACGAGTGCCTTTTCCATGTTGCTCCATGCTGTTGTACCTGTACATAACATGTCCCCTTCCTTCTGATTTTACATTTTTCATCTCAAAATCCTATTGAATTCTCTGTCTCACACTTCTGGTTCTTGTGGCTCATGTCAGAGTGAGGTTTGTGAATCTGATCTTTAGAGTTAGGAACATTTGAAATTAGAGCCTGGAAATCCAGTCTTCTCAGCACCATTTATTGAACAGACTGTCTTTCTTCAAGGGAAGACGAAAAGATAGATGGATAGTTACATGTACTAGTATTGGAAGATTCCATTGGATTTGTTGTCTTGTTTTGTTGTTTCTGGGGGTAGAATGAGGGCCTCATAAATGAGAGGCAGAACCTCTAGCATTGGGCCACACCCCCAACTCTGCATTGGAATATTTTAAACAAACACACCAAAAACGTATTATAAGGGAAAAGCCTGGGTGTGGTGGCACACACTTGATGTCCCAGCAGGGAGGATGACATAGGAGGATCTCCGGGCGTGCATATAGGCAAAGCTCTCAGAACCATAAATATAAACAAACAAATAACAAACAGAAAAAACTACATACAGAAAATAGAAATGTGGAAAAATAAAATAAAAGTATGACAGTGAACAGACTTCTTGAACAAATAAATTGTTTACTCACCTAACCTATCATACAAGAACAACAATGTAATATATTTTAGGGAAACAAAACTAGTAAATATTTATAACTAACAAGCCATCACTGAGAGAACCACTTAGGATTCTACATCAAAAAGAATAAAATAGTGCCCAAAAGGGAAAGGAGACATGAAAGAAGCAATGAGGATTTAGAAAAAAATGCAGCAAGCATATGATTAAATCTTAATAAATATTTCTGACCAAATTAATGACTACCTTTAGATCCATTAAGACATATTTGATCTAAAACAGTAAGCAAAAATAACTCAAAAGACTAAATTTTAGCATGCATTCATCATTACAAACCCAAAAGGCATGTTATAACTTGACAGAAGTAAACACTAATTTCATTTTTGTGCGTCTTTTAAATTTTATTGGTACCTTTGAGACATACATAATGATCACATTCATCATGGGGAATTTGTGCCTGTACGTGATAGATCCAGCTGCTGCTTTTTTCTGCATTCCTCTCCCTTCTCTGGTTAATTTTTAATTTTAAAAATCAAGAATATATTTTCAAAAGCAATGTACTTAAAATTTTGCATTTAACTTACTGTTGTGAGAGAAGAAAATGTGACCATTTTAACAGAAGCCTGGAAAAGTGAAACACACATGGAAAGCTGCAAAATAAGGAAGTAGAAATAAATCCAAATATATTACTAGTCATCCAGTTAAAGCACTGATGGATTTTATCTACGCTAAAATTCTCAGATTGGATGGCTAACATTAGAACTTCATGTTAGTTTTCTTTCTTCAGGACTGGGAATTGAATCGGGGTCTTTGAACTGAGCTACTTCCCAGCCCATTTTTTAGAATACTTTTTATATTGGGACAGGGTCTCACTATGTTGTCCAGGCTGTGTTTAAACTTGTTACCCTCTTGCTTGAGCCCCCCAAGTGCTGGGATTATGGGTGTGTACCACTCCAAATCTAATCTTTGGATTTTAAACACCTAAAAACTAAACAGTGCAAGTATAAAAGTGGTGAGGTAGCGACATCAAAATCACACAGGAGCAAGTTTGAAAGATTCCTTTAAGGTAGGAAGCTTCAGTATAAAAATAATAATAACAACTCAGATTCCAACCATTGCTACTCTAGGCTTAGCATATTTGTACTGAGTGAATGAGTGAATCAAATGGCTGAATCAGTCAATGGATCAGTGGTGGGATTTCAGGGTGTATGTGGGTGGTGATGGTTGAATCCTACAATGCCGTTAAATACCCAGTCTCTCCCCAAGGGGACCAACAGGAGGAGACTGCATTTCCTGAGACAGACCCTCAGGCTGGACCAGAATTGGTGCTGCCAGAGAACTCACCACAGGTAAGCAGCAGGGAGCTAGGGAAGGCGGGCAGCAGGTAGAAAGTGGGGCTTCAGTGGTCTAAAAGGACCCAGCAATCAAAGGAGTAAGATTACAGATGTGACTCAGCTCCATTCACGGGGCAGGGAGAGGAGAGAGTGTGATGACAGATGCAATGGCCAGGGAGGCAGTGTGGGGCTGGCAGCTGCCCTGCAGGGTTCCTGCACCTCCCCAGTGGGCCCCAGTCCAGCCTGAGCTCCATCAGGGCTACAATTCCATGTTCCTTCAGCTATGATCTCCTGCCCGCAGCTCCGTCCCGCGCTCACACTAGCGAGAGTGCTCACAAGGTGAGCATCCGTGGGAGATGGGGGTCAGATCATAAATTCCCTATGTGCCCTTTCTGGCTGCCTCTAAAGAGGCAGAAGCAAAGGAGTTACGTATGTGGAGCATCTTGCTGTGTGACACATCCAGTGACATATTGCACCACATTACACTCTTGCTACCGTAACTGCACCCTGTCCTTACTGTAAGCATAGTATGCTTTTTTGAGACAGAGTCTCGCTGGGTAGTTTAGGCTGGCCATGAATTCACTGTGTACTACACACTGGCCTCAAACTCATGATGATGCTCCTGCCTCAGCCTCCCAAGTGCTGGGATTACTGGGGTTCACCTCCATGCTGTTTAAAATTACCTTTGACTAAGTGCCAGGCACTAGCCCATTCCTTGCTTTTTACACTTGGGATTTCAGAAAGTCTTCATATTTTTTTTCTTTTTTTTCTATATTATATTATATTATATTATATTATATTATATTATATATTATATTATAATTTTTTCAGACAAGTCTTGCTAGGTAGTTCAGGCTGGCCCTGAGCTCACTATGTATGTAGTTTAGGCTGGCTTTGAACTTGTTGGAAATTCTCCTGCCTCAGCCTCCCAACTGCTGGGAGGTGTGGACCACCACATTCAGCCTCAATTTTTTAAAGGTACTTTCCCTGGATACAGAATTCTGATTTGATAATTCCTTTTAGCCCTTCAAAGATTTTGTACAGCCTGTCATGTTTGGCATGTGCCTGTAGTACTGGCAGTCTGGGAGGCTCACACAGCAACATCACAAGTTCAAAGACAGCCTGGGAAACATACTGAGCCTCTATCTCAAAATAAAGTCGAAAGTGCGGCTGTGTGCTCAGTGGTAGACCACTGCCTCCCACTTGTGAGGCCCCAGTTCCAGCCCAGCCCAGGGAAACAAGTCATTCTTCCCCAGTGTGTGGGTAGTAACCCTCCCCTGCCTGAGGTCATAACGCAACCCCCCCTCCCGCCCCCCTGGAAAACATTGTTTTCCAAGGAATGAATGACCTTCTCAGCACTGCTTTCTCATTTAGGCTTTTCATCCCAGCTTTTAGAAATCCTAAACCGAACGACCCCAGAAAATCCTCGGCCAGACTTTGTTTTCTTCAGTCAGAAGGAATCCGTCAACTGGAACTGGAGGCTGCCGGGTCCAGGTGGGCTCGGTGAGTAACCCCGGCCTTTCTGCTCTCGCCTCTCTCTCCTCTGCCCCAGGCCCTGTGTTTGCATTTTGTACTTGCTGGAAGCAGCTACTGTTGGTTGTAAAATATTTTCAAAAATCTATTCAAAATCTTCCCATCGTTAAAGCAAAGCTTTAGATTTCAAATCAGTTGGGTCTTTTTGCCCCATGATTAGTTCAAATTATGGTAGATATGACTGAGAACACAAGATATAGAACAAGTGAGAACAACTTTCCTGGAGAGAAGGCAGGAAGTATAGGGAGACAAATAGGGAAGTTCTCTTTCTCCGGCAAGAAAATTGTGGGAGAATATTGTGCGAAAATAGCAAAAAAGAAAAGGTCGTGGGCCTGGGGGTTTAGCTCAGCGGCTAAGTGCCTGCTTGGCGAGCGGGAGATCCTGAGTTCGATCCCCGGTACCGAGTGGAAAAAAAAAAAAAGCGAGAGAAGGTTGTTAAGAATAGAATATAAATGTGTACAGGACTTATTTACATAAATTAGATCCTACCATATCATTCTGAAATATGTATTTGTTATTTAATAATACCTTAGATATTTACCTGTGTGCCAAACACATGCTGTTTATTTTTTTAAAAAATACATGACCACACAGAAGTTGTTTCTGTATACTAACAATAAAAAGTCTAAAAAAATTATGAAATCAATGCCATTTACAATAGTATCAAAGGTAATAAAATAATAAATAGTTTTAATGGGCAACATAAAGAATTGGCACACTGAAAATTGTGAAATGTCACTGAAACAAATGAAAGAGGATACAGATAAAGATATCCATCCGCTGTGTGTAGATGGGAAGATGCGATGCTGTTAACATGCCAATAATATCCAAGTGAGCTGCAGGTTGAATACAATCCCTAAATGGGTATGGCGCTGCTCACCTACAATCTGGGTGGGCGGTTGAGGCAGGAGGGTCAAAAATTCAAGGACAGCCTGAATAACTTAGCAGTGTAGCAAGATTGTCTCTAAAAAATAAAAAATAAAAAGAGGATCCTGGGTCCAGTTCCCCCAATACTGGGGGGAAACAAAGAGGAGATCTCTACAAAAATCTCAATGGTACTTTTTTCAGATTAAAGAACAAAAAGCACAGGTGTGGTGGTGTTATATACCTGCAATGCTAGCGCTCAGGAGCCTGGGTCAGGAGAATCCTAGCTGGGGACCATTTGGGCAACGCAGCAAGTTTACGGGATCTTAAAGGGTTCCAGATAGCCAAAGGGTCTTGGAAAACAATGAACGGATTTGGTGGTCTTGCACTTTCTAATTTTAAAATATCAATGTGGTGTTGTCTTAAGAAGATACCTAGACAAACAGAAAAGACCAGTCAAGAAATATACTCTTGTACATATGGTTAAATGATGTTAAACTAGAGTGTAACCACCATTCAACAGGTAAGATGCCTGCTGGCAGACGGGTTAGGTATAGGGAGAGTCATGTCCAAATCGAGCCTTACACAAAGCATTTGAACAAATACTTATCCACAGAGGAGATAAGAATGGACGGCAGCATGTGAGAAGATGCTGAGTCTCATTAATCACTAAGGAAATGTGCATCAAAACCGCACTGAGAGACCACTTGGCACCCAGGAACATGGCAACCAGCAAAGAAGCAGAAAAGAACAAGCACTGGGGAAGATGTAGAGAAAGTGGGACCTGCGGGAATGTAAAATCGTACAGTTATTGTGGAACAGTATGGTGGCACCTCAAAAATTAAAAATAGACTGAGTGTAGTGAGGCACACTTGCAGTCCCAACACTTGGGAGGCTGAGACAGGAGAATCACCGCAAGTTTGAGGCCAGTTTGACTACATGCTGAGTTTGATACCAGCCTGTAGTACATTGCGAGACCCCATCTCAAAACAAAAATAAAAGAAACAAACAAAACCATTAAAATAGAATTATTTTGTGATTGCAAAATTCCATTTCTGAGCATGTATCCAAAAGAATTAGAGTTGATATCTCAAATAGCTATTTGTACATTCATGTTCATAGAAGCATTATTCATAATAACCAAAGGTAGAAACAATATAAGTGTACATCAATAGATGATTAAATGAAATGTTTTGTATGCATATAAGGGAGATTGATTTAATCCTAGAAAAGAAGGAGATTCTGACACCTGGTACATCATAAATGAACCATGAAAACATGCTAAGTGAAATAAACCAATAACAAAATGATAAATATTATGATTTCATTTATGAAGCATCTGTAGAAATCAAATTAATAAAACTACGAAGTAGAATGTTGGTTGGCAAGGGCTGAGAGGAGAGGGGAATGCAGAATTGTTTTGTTTTTTTACATTTTAAAAATTAGTACATGTTTATGTGGGCATGGTGGCCCATGCCTCTAATTCCAGCACTTGGAAGGCTGAGGCAGGAGATTTGCTGAGGGTCTGAGGCTTGGCTAGAGTTGTTTAATGGGTAAAGGGAGTTTCAGTTTTGTAAGGTGACACATTTTGGAAGTTGGTTGCACAATTAGAATACTTAAACCACTACTGAACTGACAATTGTTAAGATAAGTTTTACATATATTTTACCATGTTTTCATTACTTCAAACCTTGAATGCATGAAAGATTATTTCTCTAATTTCCTACTAATGAACATTTTATCCTGGAAGGAAATATTCTGGGTTAACTGGTATGAAGACATTAAAGATATGGTTGATAGTTTAAAGATAAATTTCTCTTAAAATTTGCACCAGTTTATAATCCCACTGAGAGTAAGTAATGGTGTGTATTCCTCTCTATTCAGTATTCATTGATTTATACCTAAACTTTAGTGCCGCTATAGTGTTTTATTATTATTCCATTTTGGCTTTTTTGCACAACAGGGAAATGAACATAGCACTTATGTGCTGAGATATATTCTCTTTTTTTGTTTTGAGACATCTTGCTAAGTGACTGAATGGCCCAGACTGGGCTTGAATTCCTGTTCTTTTCTCTCAGCCTCTAGTGTGCTGGGATTATAGGAATGTGCCACCCACCCAATCTAATGCTATTGTTTAATGTTATTATTCTACTTCTACATGAATACACTCATGAGATAATCTTCAAAGTCTGTTATAATCAGATATATGAACTTATATATCACAGTTTTTCTCATAAGAAACTCAAAATATATCAGCAAAGTAAAAGATAGATGCTAGGAAATAGAGGGATAGTTGTTTGTGAACAGGGTCTCACTGTATAATCCAAACTGGCCTTGAACTCATAGCAAGCCTCCTGCCTCAGCCTCCAGAGTGCTGGGATTACAGGTCTGTGGCACCATGCCTGTTGGGAGATAGATCTTTTGAGGATGAGAAGAGGGGACCAAGAGATGGAGAGAGCAGAGAGTGGAAGGAGATGAAAAAAGAATTAAGATGTGTTATATATATATGTACCAGCTCCCCAGGAGTAATCACGATGTACCGCCAACACATACTAATAAAAATAAAAATTGGAGAAAAGTGAAGACGCTCTTGATGTTCACTTCCTATGCATGACATAGCTCAGGTGAAGAGTTCTAGTAACTTATTCCTCATCATGTGCCTATAAATGTAGTGTTTAAAGGCAAAATTTCTATTAAAAGCATAATATTCAGATCACTGAAGCAAACTTTTCGGTGGTGTAACCTCCCTATCCCAGGCTCTGAGCTTACAGAGTGGAAAATAACTTTGTGTTTCTGAAGACCCTGTACACATATATCCAATTAACTTGCAGAATGAAATTTGATCCCCATGGAGTGACTTTTCCTAGGGTATAACTGGGAGTTGACCATATATGACCAATATACGGACCATATGTTTGATAAGTATATCAGTGTAATCAATCTTCCTCATCATGTTGCTCAGAAAAATAACTTGGCTCTTCATGTAGAATTAACTTGTAACCAAAAGTCTATCCTACCTCCACGCTTTTCATTTTTCAAGGTGGACTGACAGTATTTGGAGAGTGTAATTTTTTCTTTCAGCAGTGCTCCCGATGGAAAGGATGGCATCTGTGACTCTGCAGTCAAACACTTCAGCCAGCTCCGGTGACCAACAGATACACTTGACCTCGCAGGTCCAATCCAGTTCTGGTGAGTATGGCTCTCCGACCCTCTGTCCTCTTTCTAATCTGCCTCTTCTCCTGGGAGCCCACTGTCTTTCCCTTCAAAAGAGCGGCGGTTGTAAGGTTCAGTGAAAGCAAACCAAAGGAAGACACTAAATACCTTGCCTCACATGGATTCAGGAGTTTAGTTGGAAGCACAGGTCAGCGTCCTCTTCAGTTTTGGATCTCAGTGTCTCATTCTTCTGCTGTTGCACAGGTGCTTCTTTGGATCTGAGAGGCCAGGCTTGCTTTCTGCCCCTAGCCATGTTTCCCAACCACTTCATGATCTTTGACCTCCAAAGTGATGGAGCCGTGTTTTCTTCTCTAAACTTTCTTATGGTTTATAGCTAGATGTGCGCCCAAAGCCTCACGTGATGATAGGCAGGGATTTGGAGGAGTGATTTGATCATGGTGTGTTTTACACATCGGTGAGTTTGTAGCTAAATGTGATGACGGGAGGTGGGCCCTGGTCAGAAGAGGTGGGTCACTGGGGGATGCAAATGGGAAAGATATGCCTCCGCTCCTGGCTCCTCCCTTGGCCCCCTGCTTTTATCAGGACACAGCAGCTTCTCCTCAGCTAGATCCCTCTGCCATGCTTTTTCTTCCTTGGAGCTGGCTGATTGTGGCTTGAAACATAGGCAAAATACACTTCTCCTCCTTTAAGTTGTGTGTGCTAGGTGTTGTGTCCCAGGCATAAGACAGGAACTAAGACATATTTTTGGTACCAGAGAAGTGGGTATTGCTGTTGCCTGACTGTGTGGTTCAGAAGCCTTCGGAACTGGCTTGTAAGAGGAATTTGGAAAGGTTTGGAGATGCTGCCTGGAGAAGCAGCCCTGGAATGTGGTAAGCTAAGCTTGACGGGTGACTCCTGGTTGGAGCTCAGAAGAACAGAATGTTGATAGAAATGCAGATGGTAAAGGCCAGGCTCTGGACTTCAGACCATGTGTGTCATTTTGTGGTAGAAAATTTGTCTACGTTTTGCTCGTATCCTGAAATTTTACAGGAGACTGAGGTTCAGGGTGACAGACTAACTAACCTGGTGAAAGGTATTCAAGGTATCTGAATGTTCAGGCTGTAGCACGGTTCCTGCTTGCTGCTTTTAGAGTGATATACTGTGAAATCAAAACCCCACTTAAAAAGTTTTCAGTTTCTGGCCATTTGTGGATTGGGGGTAGAGAGAACAAAGGACACATCAGCGAGCAAACCCAGTCTGGGAAGCAGTGCCATGCACACACCCCTGACGGACTGGAACAGCCAGACTGCAGCCCCTTCAGCATACTGGCTGGCAAACATGAAGTAGCACATATACCCCTCCCCAACACCATGAGCACCTGGCTTATCCAGAGAAACACAGGCTGTGATGATACCTAAGGAGGTGAAATGCAACTGGATGACTGTGGTGCTTTGGTGTTTCACTAACATTGTAAGTCTAGGGCCAGTGGTCTGACCATGGTTTCACAGGATAGCGGTACACAGTGTGGCATCTAGGGGGGTCTCCTTCTGAGGGTTGCAGCCATTGTTGAGTCCACTGTCTTATTTTGGAAGTCCTATATCATTTCCATTGTTTTGTTGGGTTGGATTTTATTCTCTTTTGTTTTGTTTATGTCAAATCCGATGGCAGGAGCAGCTATTTCAAAGATAGCAAGATATATTATGGTAGCAATTTTGGATTCACTATAGGCTTGTTTTAAAGTCTTTTATTGTGTTCATTATTTTGTTTTTATTGTTTCTATTCTGTTCTGTTCTATTTGATTTTTACTGTGTTCAAAGTTATCTGCTGCTATTTTGAAGACACCAAAGGTTTTTCCAGAAAATGCCTGCAAAGTAAAGGAGAGTTTGGTTGTTGAAAAATTACCATTAAAAACAAAGCAAGTACTTTGGATAAGAACAACAGGAAAAAGTGACTTAAGGCATGTCACAAGTGAGCAAGGCTTACACAGTTTGAAGCCTCAGTGTTGTAAAGGTAACTTTGCTTTCAGAGAGAGCCCAAAGATAACACTGCTTGAGAATGGGAGCCTAGGAATTCTGTTCCGTGTTCACTGTGCTCCTGCATCCAGGAATTTGGAGGTCTCTGGAACCATCACCCAAAATGGCCTGGCTACTCCTCCAGCTGATGGCAGACGTTGGCATCATTCATATCCTCCTAGTTTTACAGACTTGCACAATGCAAGACTTGTGGGGTTGGGAAGGCTTCTACCCAAATTTCAGAAGGTCTGGGAGGCTGGGAAGTGTGCCCCTGAGAGGGCAGTGTGTGAGGCTGTGAGCGTGAAGCCAAAAGTGCAGTGAAGACTGCAGCAGTTTGCAGAAACCAGGAACATAGAACATCAGAGGAAAACTGCAAGGAGTGAACAAATCCAGCCCAAAACAGAAGCCAGAAGGCTACAAACAATGGCAATGTCGTAGGGATGGGGCCATCCAAGCCCTTTTGGAGTTATATTTTGCCACCACTTGCCCTGGGGGCTGGAAATGGAACTATATGATTGAAGGTTTGCCTTGCTGGGTGTCAATCTTGTTTTGGACCCATTGCTTTCGGTTCCCTTGTTCCTGCCATTTGGAACAATAGTGTTAACTCTATGCTGTTATATGTTATGGTGCTTAACTTTCTTTTTGATATTTACAGAGTCTCACTGCTAAGGGTTTGCTTTAAGTCTCAGAGGAGACTTTGCACATGGAGTTCTCAGCATGCTGAAGCTGTTAGGACTTCGGCAACTCTTAGAGGAAGGCTAAATACATTTTGCCTACAGAGATGTGCATGAGTCTTCAGTGGGCTAGATGTAGAATGCTATGGTTTATAACTGGACGACCCCCCAAAACCTCATGCAATCATAGGCAGGGTTTGGGGAGGTGGTTGGGTCATGGGGTGCCTTCCTCACTGGTGGGTTTGTCCATTATGAGTTGATAGCTAAATGTGCTGTTAGGAGGTGGACCTGGACAGAGCAGGGTCACTGGCATGTCACAAGTGAGCATGTCCATGCTGAGAAGCAGGTGTCTCCTTCCTGGTTCCTCTCTTGACTCTCCCTGCTTCCTGTCCATCATGAAATGGAGCAGTTCTCCTCTGACAGACCCTTCAGCCATGCTGCTCTTGCTCTGGAGCTGGCTGCCTGTGGATGGGAACATGATGCACACCCTCCCTTTAAACTGCATGTGTCAGGTTTTATGACCCAGCAATAAGAAACTGATTAAGACAAACTGGTTTTTTGAAGCAGGGTCTCCCTATGTATTCCAGGCTGGCCACAATCTCTCAGCAATCCTTCTGCCTCAGCCTCCCAAATGCTGGAGTTCCAGGCATGTGCCATCACACCAACAGGCAACCTTATTTTTATTTTTAATTATTTTTTGAGACAGAATCTTGCTTTGTAGTTCAGACTGGCCTTTAACTCACTGTAAGGCCAAGACTGGCTTCAAATTTATGCCACTCCTACTGCCTAAGCCTCCCAGGTACTGGGATTATCATAGGAGTGTGCCACCACACCCGGCCTGGCCTGGCAATTTTTATTTATTTATTTAGGTACCAGGGATCAAACTCATGATCTTGCCTGGCCTGATAACTTAATAGTTACTTTGAAACACCATCCTCACCAGTGGGCTTTAACTTATCACTATATTACAGACAGCCGAGCTAGTTAGAAATATCATAGGCAGTCAGATACGGACAGGCCCTCGAGGAAGCTGGCACAGAGGACCCATACAGATACCTCCTGCTGTGGCTCAGATCTCAAAATAGAAGGTAAAACAAATGCAACCACACCTTTAAGTATAAACCTTAGGGATTAGGGATTGATTACTTTGAGAAGCCGGAAGTCACCATCCCAACCCCCATGGGAACAGTCACTGATCCGTAAAGAATGTTTTCTGGCTACATGACTCGCTTCCCCATTTGTCCCTGATTTGGTTAATTTTACCTGAACAATTAACTTACTGGCTGACCACAGCTGTGTCCCACCTCATGCTCATCTGCCTTTCTAGTTCCCAGTTTTCCTCACTTTAGACCTGCCTCACCTCATGGTTTTACCCTATAAAAGTCCCGAGAAAATACGGAAACTTTGGCAACCCGCTCGGGACCCCTTCTGGCTCTCTCCCAGCTTTGTTTCTCTCAATAAATACTTCTTTCTAAACCTCTTTTGTTCCTAAATCATTCTTTGATTTTAGAGAATACTAACTCATATAGTAGGTCGGGAGTTTCATTCCCCGCTATCAACTCTGTATGATGCACTGAACTTTAGCTGGTCCTTTTGCTTATTGATGAGCCCTTGCCAGTCTGGAAAGTCAAGCACATTCAAACCTCTCTCCACTTCTAGTCACACAGCTTGGTGAACACAGGTCCTACTCAAAGCAGTGCCATCTCAGGGTGGGTGTGCCTCTCTGATTTGAAATAATTGCTAATGATTACATTTTGTGATTACACAGAAGTTCAAATACAAAGAAAAACAAGTCACATGAGGTGGCATATACATGCAGTCCCAGCTACTTGGAGGGCTGAAGTAGGAGGTTGGAAAGCTCTAAGTCGGCCTGGGCAATTTAGGGAGATCTGTCTCAAACAAAAAGTAAAAAGGGGATGTAGTTCAGTGGTAGAACACTTTCCTAGCATATGTAAGACCGTGGATTCAATTCCTAGCATCACACACACACACAGAACCAGAGATAATAACTTAACGTATTCCCACAATGAGTCTTAGCAAATGTGTTTTTCACGCATCATGATAGAAAGTGTATTAGTAAGTCATTTCTTTTTATAGCTGAATAGCACCCATCATGTGGCTATGCCACATTTTGTATGGGCTTTGGAACAGCAAGGGCAGGTCGTCATTGGCTTACTGGCTTTCAGGAACATCACTGCTATGAATAGTGGTGTACAGGTCTTTTCGTGGATATGTGCTCTCATTTCTCTAGGGTAGATTCCAGGGAGTGGAATTGCTGTGTCATATGGTACATTTGTGTTAATTTTTTAAAGAAACTACCGCTTTGTTTTCCAAACACTTATATTTATTTTTTCACTACTTACACTCCTACCAGCAATGTTAAAAGGTTGCAATTTCTCCAGATACCCACTAATCATCTACTTTGAAGAGATGTTTATTCAACTCTTTCATCATTTTTATAATTGGAATGTTTGTCTCCTTACATTTGTGTGGTAGGAGTTTGTCAAATATTACATATACAAGTCCTTCATGGACAGCATACGTTTTCCTTCTGGAAGGACGTGCTTTAAAATATCCTATGAAGCAGATCGTCAATTTTTTCAGCTTTGGTAAGTCTAAAAGTTTCTGTTACTGTTTTCTGAAACATATTTTGGCCACATATAACCCTCTAAATTGTCATATTTTTCTTGGTTTTTATTCCCCACTGGAATGATTTTTAAAAATAATCATTTATTTGGCAGTACTGGGGAATGAACCCAGGGCCTTTAGACTGAACTATATTTCCAGCCCGTTTCTTATTTTTCATTCTGAGACAAGGTTTCACGAAGTGGCCGAGGCTGGCCTTGAATTTGCCATCTGGGATTATAGGCCAGTTTCCCTTTTAGTAACTACCAGTTTCTATTACACCTTTTTTGCATGAAGTGTACTTTTTTCCTTTTCCTTTTTTCTCTCCCTCTCTCTCTTTCTTTCTTTCTGTTTTTGTTTTTGAAACAGGATTTTATTGTGTAATTCAGGCTAGCCTCAAACTCACTAGTAGCCCAGGCAGTCCTCAAATTCATGACAGTCCTCCTGCCTCAGCGTCCTAAGTGCTAGGATCACAGGTGTGCACCATCACGTCCTGTACTTTCATAAGTGAAGGGCAGGCCAGGATTTTCAGCTTCAGGGTTCCTTTTTCATTGCTTTTGAAGTTATCAGAGATCTGTCTCTTCTCTTTTTTGTCTGAACCTTTTCTTTTGTCTGTATTATTTACTTGTGTTCAACAGAACCTTCCAGCAGAATATGAATATTTATTGCTATTTAAAAAGTATATGGTTTGTGTCTTGATGTCTCCCCAAAGCCTCAAGCAGCCATAAGTGGGACTTTTCAGAGGTGGCTGGATCTAGGGTATGTGATGCTGGAATCAAGGATGTGATATTGGTGTTGATTCACGGGGTGATGCTGGGATTAAGGCTATCCCATCCTGGGTGTGAGTGCTACCTGAGCAAGGGTGGGGAGCCTGGGAAGGATGTAAGGGACAGAAAAAGGGCCGTCGCTTGTTGCTTGTTGCTTGCTGCCTTTAGCCTTCTGCCACCATGAAGTGCTTTTCCTACGTAAGGCCCCTCTGCCATGCCACCCTGCCTTGGAGCCTGCCAACTATGAACTGAAACCTCCACAAACTGTGAGCCAAATAAGCCTTTCCTCCTTTGACTCTGGTTTTTGGGCATTTTTATCTCAGCAACAAGAAAATTAACTAAGGTACGTTATTCTTGGGAAGAGAGCTTTGGTTACTTAATTTCAGGAGATCAGGGGACTGTACTCCATCCACTTAGACCTTTCCAGATTCTTGGAGCTCATTCACAAGCTGCAGTCTGGGAGGGGGGGTGCTCCTGTCTTCTCAAGCCCTGGTGGTCCCCTAAATTCCCTCTGCATCTCTGTGCACGGGTGGGTGGGAAGTTACAACCCACAAACAGCTCCAAGGCCCTTTCAAGAAAGATAAAAATAGCTTGTCAGAAAAGAGTGGTTGTTAACACCGAGATTTGAGTGAGAAGCTTAGGTATGAAAACTTGTCCTACCTAGAGATTTTTCAAATAAACACAGAAGCAAGATAATGATCATTTAAAAGTATACAAAAGTAAGTCTAAAAACATATGAAGTCTTCATTTTTGCCTTGCATAATTCAAGGAATTATAAATCATGCCAAAGTCAACTGTCATAATTTTTGTGTGTGTGACAGGGTCTCACTATATAGGTCAAACTGGTCTGGACTCACTATATGGCCCAGGCTGGCCTCATATTCACAGAGATCCTCCTGCCTCAACCTCTGGAGTTCTGGGATTACAGGCATGTGCCACGTCCTTCAGCCGAAGTCAACTGTCCTGCCACCAACAAGATGGCTGTGTTTCTGTGTCAGGTACGTTTGCTTTCCCGGAGCCGATGACATCAGTGACCATTTGTTTCCTTTAAAGTAGTGGCTCAGACAGTGAACCTCCTGGTTTAAGTAGCTACCGTGTCATTCATGATGGCAATCCTCAGGCAGCCAAGAAAGAAAGCAACTTATTTAATGTACTTTTATATGTAGTGTTTAGATATATACAAGTAGGCCCTAAATCTAAGGCTTTTAACTTTTGTTACATGATTAAATTAGACTCTGTATATATAGTATTTGCATTTAACATTAATAAACCATACCATTTTTGTTTTTTGAGACAGGGTTTTGCTATGTAGTTCAGGCTGGCCCTCAATTTACTACATAGGCCAGGCTGATTTAGAACTCAACAATCCTGCCTCAGCCTCCTGAGTGCTGGATTATAGGTGTGCACCACCACATCCAACTAACTGTTTTGCTAAATAGAGCATTAAGTAGTTTACATTCTTCTGTTCATACTAAGGTTTGAAATCCAGTGATAAATTTATGCTTATCTCAATCTAGCATATCTCAACCTAGAAGCTAAATTTTTACCAGAAATACTTGAAGTTAAAAAAGAAAAAAACTTGATGTCTTTGAGTTTTATAGCATTTATAGTTGAAAATTATTCTAAGCATACTAAAAAGTTTTCCAATAACTTGATTATCACTTTTAAATTTTAAATTAACTAAAGTTTACTGAATTTAGAAATCCCGTACTTGAGTGGAATTGGCCATAGTTTGTGGACTGAATGGTTATTTGGAGTAGTGGTTACTGATTCAGACAGCTCCAGCAGATAGTTGGGAGCCTGGAGAACAGAATCATTTCAGTTGTGTACTATTTGCCATCTAGACAAAGGGATTATCGATTTCTTGTTTACAATCAATGTAAAGTGAGGTTGTGAAAATCACTAATACAGTTCAGCAGGGTAAATTCGTGGGCATCAGGAAGAGGGGCGCAGTTATCTTCCTATTACAAGTGGAGCCCTCTTGGCCTAGAACAAACTTCCCGAAGATCCCGTTCCAAAACCACATTCCAAAGGTACTGTACTAGCAACAATGTTTTTATTTTCTTTTATTTTTGAGGCAGGGCCTCACTCTGTAGTTCAGGTTGGCCTTGAACCTAAAGCGTTCCGCTTGCCTGAGCCTCCCCAGAGCTGGGATTACAGGCATGTGCCACCGTGCCAGGCCCTAACAATTTGTAGTAAAGTACAGATTATGTTCGTGGTAAAGCATGTAATTAAATAGTATCAGAGTGGTGATAAAGATAACAGCAAACAGTTTTAGTGAGATAACTGTATTAAATGTAAAAAGCAAAATTAATATTTCTGAATTCTTATTTTATGTATTTAACTTGAAATATATGTAAATGGACCTCGAACATGATATAAATTTAATAATATGTGCATTTAAAGTATGAGTCCACATATATTTGATGTATATTGCTTCTGTGTGTGTGTGTGTTTTATCGGTACCGGGAATCAAACTCACGACCCAGTGCCTGCAAGGCAGGCGCTTATGCCGCTGATCTAAACCCCCAGCCCTTCTACGTGTGTTCTTAAGTAACAGGGTCTATAGTTTTGCTCATAGTGTTTATCCTTTCCCGGCTGTGGTTGTGAGGCTCAAGTGAAGATCTTTTCTTTTATTCAGATGAATTATAGGATCAGAGATTCGGCACAGCACTGCCTTGCAGTCTAATTTACCTGTACGTGTGGCTACTCGTGGTCTCTAGCTTCTGTTCAGCTAATTTTGGTAACAGTGTTTCTTTAGAAAATTTTATTGTCTTCCCCATTGCCATTTACAAAAGAAAAAAATCATGTGTTTCTCAATCTGCATCTGTTTAGTGCTGCTTCGTTTCTTATAACCATTTTCCCAAAAGAGTGGCGAGAGTCTTAGGAATCCTCCAAGAGATAAAGCCAGTTGCCACGGGAGACAGGGGCTCCTGTGTAAGCGGACAGAGGGCAGAGAGCATTGCTACCAAGGGCTCAGCTACGCAAGGTCACCAGCTTCTAGATCCTGAGTACGGTTGAAAGGAGAGCAAGAGGGACCTGCAGCTGTGGGCCAGGGTCGGATCGTTGCTCTGCTTTTTGCTTTACTGAGGTGGGGACAGGCACCATGAGTGTGACTTCTGGCCTCTCTTCCCCACAGATCCTAGGAAGAAGCAGCATGGTCGCACCTCATTCACCTACCAGCAGCACCAGGAGCTGGAGGCTCTGTTCAGCCAGACCATGTTCCCAGAGAAGAATGTCAGGAAAGAGCTGGCTGCGAGGCTCAACCTGGAGGACAAAACAGTGAAGGTCTGACCCTGGGGTGCATGGGGCACCCCAAAGCACCGGAGACCGTGCAAACTGGAAAGCCCCTCCCCACCACAGTAATAACATTTTCTTTACCAAGTACCGCTGATCTAGCGTTCGGCGGGGCATGTCTCCTGGGTTGGTCTCCCTGCCAGGCAGTTTGAAAGAGGAAAATTGAGGCTCAGAGGCAAAGTGAGTGGGTCACAAGACAATAAGTAGTGTAGCTAAAATTGAAATTGCAGGAGTATTTAGGTGGGGTGAGGGTGAGGGTGGGGATTAAACCCAGATACTGCTATGCTACATCCCAGAACATTTTTTAAAATATTATTTTGAGACACAGTTGTGTCACAGTTGTCCAGGCTTGCCTTAATGTGAGATCCTCCTGCTTCAGCCTCCTGAATAGCTGTGACTATAGTTGTGTGCCATTCAATCCAGTTAGCAGTCTTATTCCTAACTCTTCTCTAGGAGACATTGCAGTTTATTCTTTCACAGCACTGCCAACAGACAGGTAATTAATTCCTCCCTCTGATCTCTGGGTCTGCCTGGCCCATAACATTTTTGGTGAAATAGCCTTCACGATTCAGGCTTCCTGACATAATCAAGAATCTTAGTACAAGCTGGGCATAAAGGCACACACCCACAATCCTGGCACTCTAGAATGCTGAGACAGGAGGATCACAAATTCAAACCCAACCTGGGCAATTTAGTGACTTGGCAAAACCCACCTCAGAAAGGATTAAGGAGGCCTGGGGGTGAAATTCAGTGTGAAAGCCCAGAGTTCAATCCCCAGAAAAAACATTACTCGTTAAATTCCTCATCTCTGGCTAGATCCCCTAGCCCTTCTCTCGAGTGCATAAATCTTTCCCTGAAGCCGCAGCACAACCTTCGAGACACAAGCCCTCTTAGTCCCCCTTCTCTGGGGTCCCAGGCCCAGGTCTGTTGGCTCCTGGTTGTCTCCTCCTGACTCAGGTCTGGTGTTACGGTGATGGGGAGAGCATGAGGGCCGCAGTCTGATCGGCTTCTCCCCAAGGAAGCCTCAGGGGCCTTCTCTGTCCACACTGTCCCTCTTTCCCCACTCTAGGTTTGGTTCAGGAACAGGCGCTTCAAACTGAGGAAACAGCAGAAGCAGGAGGAGTCACTGCAGCAGTCAAAGCAGATCCCTCCTCCCACGAAGAGTGCGCCTTTCCCACTCAGTGTATCCACCAAACCTTACTACTTTACTTCCATAGCTTTAGATTTCAATGGCGCTGTGTCATGGCAGCACACAAGCCCTTCTGACTCCTCAGAGGATGAGAGTCCCCTGACTCATTTCCAAATGCACGATTTTCAGTTAGAGAGGCTGGAGGCCTCTGTTCCTGCTTTGTGTTCTGATGCCTATGACATAAGCCAAATCATAGACCTGTACAGTTTTCCTGATGAGTGCGAGGACTCCAGCTGTTCCTTCGGCTGTCTGTACCAGTATCTTTCACCTGCAATGTCCCAGCCAGAAGGAAAGGGTGTCTCTCTCTACACCTTTTATGGCCCGGTTATTTATCCACTTCCTGGACAGACCTGCATACCCAGAGTGAGGCGCCGATACTGTGCTACCTGCAGTCTCAAATAGCCTGGGTCCTGGACCCCTCCAGTAGGCAGACTTTGCTTTTTTCTGATCAAAGTATTTTTACAATTAGTCTTACGGTACATTTTAGATACACTTACTGATCACAGTCATCAGGGAGACTTTGTACATAATGTGTCATGGTTCCTTTTTCCCATTCTCTTCTGCTCCCTCCAACCCCACTTCCCTTTCTTATTTACAAAAGCTAAATAAATGTCAGATCATTTCGAAAAGAAATCTTGCCTCTTCTTTGCCTGATTTTTAACCCAAATATCTGTCAGAGTTACTTTGTTCTTATTTTTTTTTTTTTTTTTTGGACTGGGAATCGAACTCATGACCTCATGTTTGTCAGGCAGGTACTTATACCTCTGAGTCAGATCCCCAGCCAGTGTTACTTTGGTTTTAATGCAAATATTATAAAATAAAAATTTTTTTCCAAGCACAATTTACTACTAGACAGTCAGCTCTACAGTTTATGGAGAAAGTCTTTCTAGCCTTGAGAATGTCACCAAGACTCTAAAACTCTCTCTTCTTAAAATTATTTTAGATTTTTTCAGAGATAAACAGTGGCTTTAGGAGTAATCTACTTTTTTGGCCCTGGAGATTGAACCCATGTACATTATACCACTGATCTAGATCTCCAGAGCTTTATATTTTTATTTTCTAATTTCTCCATTCTGTTATGATTGAAATCTAAAATCTCTCCCTAAAGTCTCATGTTTTTCAACTTTTCTGCTATTGTTTTTCAATTCCATTCCATTCCATTGTATTTGGAGAACATATTTTGTAATGTTTCAGTCTTTTAAATCTTGTTTCATGACCTCAAATGCTGTGTATATTTATTTATTTATTTTTGTGGCACTAAGGATTGAACCTAGTTCAAACTGAACTAGATACCCAGCCCTTTTTTTTATTTTTTGAGACAGGGTTTCACTAAAGTCACTAGAGTGTCTGGGCTGGTCTTGAATTTGCAATCCTCCTACTTCAGCCTCCCAGAGTGCTGGGAATATAAGCATGTGCCACCATGCCTGGATCAAATGCCTTTCTTTTTTTCTTTCTTTCTTGGATACAGGGTCTCAAAATGCAGTTCAGGCTGCCCTTGGGCTCACTTTGTAGCCCAGGCTGGTCTCAAACTTGCAACAATCCTCTTGCTTCAGCCTCCTGAGTGCTGGCATTTTTAAATTTTTTTGAGGTAGAGTCTCAATGTTTAGTCTAGGCTGGCCTTGAATTTGGACTAGTGGGAAAAGCAATCAGGAAAACTTTCATCCATAACAGAGTCATATAAAATGAAATACCTAGGGATCAAGCTAACCAAGGGAGTGAAAAAGCTTTGCAGTAAAAACTTGAGAACACTGAGGAAATTGAGGGCACTAGAAAATGGAAAGACCTCCCATGCTTACGGATTAGTATTATTAAAATGCTCATATTACCCAAAGAAACCTATACAGACTCAATGTAATCTCCATTGAAATTCCAGTGGCAAGGCCAGAGATATAGCCCAGAGGCATAAGCACCTGCCTGGTATTGGGATCCGTACCTAGATCTCCAATCTCCCAAACAAGTGCAAGGTGAAGGCCCAAATGAATGAGACAAGTGGCATGATCTTTGTTTTGGGGGGGGGGTACCGGGGATCAAACTCATGACTGCACACTTGCAAGGCAGGCACTTACGCCACTGAGCTAAATCCCCGGCCCAAGTGGCAGCACCAAAACCCTCTGCAGACTTCTTAACTCTGGTGGCTGATAGAGACAGTGTCTCTGGGTGGCTCATGTTTATTTAGTATTCAAACAAGGAAGGGGTTACAGTGGGAAATGCAGGAAACCTGAGAAGGACCTTGGGAGAGATTCAGGGACCCCTCCAAGCACCAGACAATGCTAATTAAGAAGAACTATCCCAGGAGAAAGGCTCCTGGTGTCCTCAGCTGTGGCCTGTCTTGCCCCCTGAGGCATCTCCTCGTTCTCAGTTCAGCCATGCCCAGGTCATGCCACAGCCATGTATGCATATGCAGCTTCAACAGCTCCAACAGTCTGGCAAGTGCAAGGTCCTGAGTTTGATCCCTGGTACAAAAAAAAAAAAAAAAAAAACTAGTGGCATACTTCACAGAACCAGAAAAAACAATCCTAAAATTCAAAGAGAGACAAAAATGACCCAGATTAACCAAAGCAGTCCTAATCAAAAAGGGGCTGCAGGCACCACAATACCTGATTTCAAATTATATTATAAAACCCTAGAAACTAAAACAGAATGGTAAGGAAAGGAAAAGGAAAAAAAGTACAAGATAGTTATAGCAGAAAATGCCTCCCACTCTTGGTCAGTATACTTCAGCTGCCCATGTAACTGTTCCTGTTGCTTCTGTTTCTTAGGAAAGACCGAGCACTATGATGCCTATTGTAAGAACCAATCAAAGGCAGCCAAGCACTCCACTTCTTACCTCCCCTTTGCAATCGCATAAAACCTCCCTCCCTGAGCCTCCGAGACCTGATATTTTTTAAGGATTGATTCCTTGTCAGTGCCCATCTGTCATTAAATAAATCTGACTGCAAATCCTGGGTGTCATTTTGTTGTTTCTGTTGCTACAACAATACTACTAGTTTCTTTTAGTTCACTGAAAAGGAAGGTTTTCTCATTTGGACAATTTTTATGCCCATATCTTGTATTCTAAGTATTTTGAAGAGAACAGTACATGATGTTTAATTATTGCTATTCTATTTGGTATGAAATTTTGTTTTATATTTTATATAAAATAAAATTTTAGAAAATAAAATTTTAGAAAAACACAATGGTGCTGGGTGTGGTGGCACACGTGTAATCTCAGCTCTTGGGAGGCTGAGACAAGGGGGTCATTGTAAGTTCAAGGCCAGCCTGGACTACAAAGTGAGCTGAAGGCTGGCCTGAACAGCATAGCAATACCTTATCTCAATAAATAAGAAAGTAAATAAAAGACATCTGGGAAGATAGAGATGGCGGATGGAATCAAAACCCTTATCCTGGACCTTGGAAGGTGAATCAGAGACTCCATCTGTACCATCTCAAGTTGAAATCCAGCAAAAGAAAGAGGAGCAGCACAGAGGAAAGGCAAATAGTGTCTCGGCTCAGAGAAGAACAGAGCACAAGCGAAAGAGTGAGCTGTCTATTGTTAGCACAGTTTTCCAGGACTGTGCTTGGATTGGTGGAATATTCTGATTCAGTCTCTGTTTTATTGAGTGTTTATTCCTGCACTTTAGTCAGTAACAGCCCAAATTATTTGTGATCCATCACTGCATGGAGATGTTTGGTCACAGCTGGAATTCTTCCCTCATGTCAATTTTGTCTGCTTTTAGGGTACTGTCCCTGTTTGTGCTTAGTGAGACTGTGAGTACCATCTGTTTCAAGAGCTAGCTGAAGTGGCCTTGGAAGTATCAGGGAAGACACCGCACCCATTCCTGGTGTCTGAAAATTGCTGACATGCTCTTCAGCCTTTCACTGCAGCTCTTTTCTTATCCAGGGGATGCTTCTGAGTCTCTTTCCCATCCTTCTGGTTGGTCCGTTGGTTAGCTTGCTGTGATGTCCCTTCGTATGCACTGTACTTCTTCAGATATTATTGGTTCAGTAAAGAAACTGAAATGCATCGGTGATTGTCAAACAGAGAAAGGAATTGGCTTCGCCACTTGGATTTGGTCTGCCCCTGGTCTTTCCCCACAGCAATGCCATCCTCATATATTATCAGTGCTACCTCTTCTCAATCCTCTTTCCTTTATTCCGCATCAGTGCCAGTGAAGCAAAGACCCCTGCAAAATCGTGGGAGTTGAATTGCTGTTCAGGCAGAGAAGATGGTTACAGTCGTGTTCATCACCCTAGGCAGAGTTCGTGAGTGGAAGCAAAATGTAGCAGAATGCTTCTGTTTGTTCAAGAACAGACATATTCATGAATGGTGGCATTGCTGCACCTGTAAACAGGTAAAAAGCTGGCATGGTTATAGTAATACATGTCACATTAAACTTTTTTTTTTGATACAGGGTCTTGCTATGTAGTCCAGGCTGGCCTCAGACTTGTATTGAGCCTCCTGCCTGAACTTCCCAAGTGCTGGGATTACAGGTGTGTTTCACTCTGCCTGGCCTTGTCAAATTAAACTTTAAGACAAAATGATTTATTAGAAATAAAGTATACTAGGTAATGAAACAAAGAACAATTAACCTGAAACAGAATTCCAAACGTTTATATAGTTAATAATATATACCCTAGGGATGAGGATTTATTTCAGTGGCATAAGCACCTGTCTGGCAAGCACAAGGTTGTAAGTTCAATCCCCAGTGCCAAAATAATAATAATAATAATAATAATAATAATAATCATATACCTTAAATATATGAAGCAAAAATTAGTAAAAAATTTTTAAGAAACTGGGCAAATATATCATCATAAAAGTTTTTATACAATGCTCTCAATAATTGATAGGTCAAGTAGATTCACATTTAGTATGAGTGGAAAAGATTTAACACAGTTAATAAGTCCAATCTACTGGAAGTACATAGATTGTTACATTTAACTGGTAGAGAATATATTCCACAAAACAAATCTTAACAAATTCAACTGAACCAACAACACACAAACAGCATTCATTGATCACAAAATAAAATAATAAAAAAATACTCACCTCTCCTATTTAGAAAATAAAACTCAATTGAAAAAGAAAATATACTTTGAATAACCTGGTCACACACATACAATAATGATCTGGAGCAGCGTTCTGAGGGAAGTGAGTAGCAGGTTTCTAGATCTCTGTTACCCATAGCATTCCAGGTTGTCAGAAGGACCTTGCAAAGCTGCACTGTAGAACCAGGACAGAAGCCAAGTTCAATAGCCCATGACTGTCATCCCAGCATGTGAGAGACTGAGGCAGAAGGATCATAGTGAATTTGAGGCCAATCTGAACTACATAGTGAGTTTAAGATGATCCTGAACTATACAGTAAGACCCTGTCTTAAAAAACAAAAACAAGAGTTGTACTGAGACTGGGTCATTAGCTCTTATGCTAGTAGACGTTTTTTGTTTTGGTTTGGTTTTGCAATTTTGAATTTTTAAATTAAAGTATTTTCTTACAGCAGCTTTAGGTACACAGCACATTGAACAGAAGGTAAAGTTTCCATGTCCCCCATCCTTATGTATGTACAGACTTCTTCACTGTCGGTGTCTCCCACCAGAGGGGCACCTTTGTTACACTAAACCTGTTAGTACATCATGGTCACTACAAATCCATAGTTTCTGTCAGGTTCAATTCTTGATGTGGTACATGCTACAGGTTGACAAATGTGTGATACTATATTTCCACCATTAACGGTATCATAGATATTTTATAGAATAGTCTCACTGATTAAAGTAATTCTTAGCTTACCTGCTCATCCCTCCCTGCCAAGATCATTTACAAACACAGATCATTTTACTGCCCTTATAGTTTTCCCTTCAAATCAGTAAATTTCTACCTCAAAAACTAGAAAAAGTGCAAACTAATTCCAAAGGAAGTAGAAAGAAGGAAGCAAAGCCTATAGCACAAAGAAATGAGACAGAAAATAGAAAAAGCAATAGAAGAAAAATCAATGAAAGCAAAAACTGGTTGTTTGAAAAGATGAATGAAATGAGAAAACTTTAAGCTAGACTGAGCAAAGAGGAGGAGAAAAAGGAGAAGAATCAGTAACTAGAATCAGAAATGAAAGGGGGCTGCCTGTAATCCCAGCATTGAGGCAGGAGAATTTCTTTGAGTTCAAGTCCAGCCTGAACTACATAGTGAAACACTATATTAAAAAAAAAAAAAGAAATGAAAGGGGATTTTACAATCCAATTTTACAAAAATTCAAAGCACTATAATGGAATATTGTGAACAATTGAATGCCAATAAATTAAGTTACTTAGATAAATACAAAATTCCTAATCTGACTCAGTAAGAATTTAAAAACCTGTGACTAAGGCTGAAACAAACAAGATAGTGAGTTCATAACCAGAAATGTCCTACAAAGAAAAGGCCAAGCTCAAATGGCTTCACTGATAACTTCTACTAAATGGCTAAGGAAGAATTAGAAGTCCTTAACTGGCCTCTGCCTGCTGGGTGCCACCCCAGGAAGGCCCTTTCCTGCGGGCAGCCAGTGTGGGCAGAGAGAACCAGCAGATCCACCTCCACTGGTTGGGTGCCACCACTGGAAGGCCCCTTCCTGTGGGCAGCCAGCAGGAGCAGGGACACACAGCCAGGTAAGCCCTGTGCACCCGCAGGCCACTATTGGAGGCCTTTGGTTCCTTTGAGCAGCCATCACCCACTAGGAGAATCAGACAAACACATGCCTGTGTGCCTGCCACCATTGCAAGAATCCCAGTGTAGACACATGGGTTGAGAGAAGCAGCCCCACCTCCATGTATCCCTGATCGTTGGGGAAGCCCCAGCTTAGCTGCACAGATCTGGAGAAGCCCACTCCATGCCCTGCTACCTCCCTGTAAATTTGGGGTTAGAGAAACTCAGGTGCTGTCCCATTGCCCTACACCATGGAGGGGTAGCCAATGTGAGAAGTTGTCTGGGGTCCCACAAACAGCTTGTTGGGAGGATCCCAGGAGAATGTCAAGATAAAGAAGCAAAAGGCAATCTCAGATCGCTAGCCCACATAGAACAAGTCTTGGAGATACAGTCATGGGAAAAACGGAAGTCACACACCTGAAATCTCTCAGAGGACAGCAACTGAAGTAAGGAAAGAACTTCATGAGACTGTAAAAGCAATCAAATAAGAAAGAATGTTTCAGATAAAAGAAGAAATCACAAACATACTGAAAGAATTGTTCAGCAGGTCTAAAGAAGACATAGACAATAAAGAGAAGCATAGGAAAATGATGGAAACCTTGAATGAATATATAAAGGAATTACAATGCATGAAACACATTCAAAGAGAGATCCAGGAAATTAAAAAGTCAGTCAAAAGCTGGCAAAACCACTTGAAAGATACTGAAGATAGACTTTCAAACCTTGAAGACAGGCTTCAGCTAGTGATCATGAAAGGAAAGATCTCTTTAAAAATAACAAACAATCAAGAAATAACAATTCCATGGTTGCAAGATGACACAAAGAAGCATAATTTAAGAGTGATGGATGTCAGTGAAGAAGCAGGGGTCAACACAAATGCAATTAAAAGGCTATTTACATAAATAATAGAAGAAAACTTCCCAAACATGAGAAATGTCTGGCATGCAGATAAGTGAGGCATATAGAACTGCAACTAGCCATAACCAAAGTAAATCTACACCCAGACATATACTAATCAAGATCCCAGAAATTCAGCACAAGAAAAGAATATTAAAAGCTGTTAGAGAAAAGAGATTACCTATAAAGGAAAACCCATCAGAATCATGGCAGGCTTATCAACACAAACCATCAAATCAAGAAGAGTTTGGAGTGTAGTGTTTCAAACCCTGAAAGAAAACAACTTCCAACCCAAATTGATATACCCTGCAAAACTATCTTTCAAAATTGATGGAAAAATAAGATATTTCTATGATGAAGAACAACTGAAGGAATTCATGATCACCAAACCAACCCTACAGAGAGTGTAAAGGATATTCTAGAGAGAGATAAAGCTGACCATGGTTCCAGGAACAGCAGCAGAGGAGGATCGCCAAACAGGGCAGACAATTGAATGAAGGGGAAAAGTGGAGGACCAACAGCAGGAGGATAGCATGGCAGAGATGAACCAATGTATCCTGGTTGTAACCATTAATGTAGATGGCCTCAGGTAAGCAGTCAAAAGAAACACAGGGAGAGTGGATCAAGAAACAAGATCCGTCGATATAGTATATACAAGAAACACATTTAACTGGAAAGGAAATTCACAGACTGAAAATCAAAGGAGGGAAAGCATTTGCTCCATGTGACAGGAGACCAGAAAAAGAGCAAGAGTAACTTACCCATCAACTGCAGAATGGATAAGAAAGATATGGTATTTTCATGCAGTGGAAAACTACCCAATTATAAAGTAGAATAATCTCCAGTCTCTTGTAGGTAAATGGATACAACTGGAGATCATGTTCATGGACAAAACAGTTTGAACTCACACGCATGAACCCTAGCGTATGAAACAGAAGGAGTTAATGGGATCCAAAAAGAAAATAGTAAGAATGATAGAGGAGGAAATACCTGGGAGGGAAAGCTGGTAACTGCTGTTAATTTCTTATTGTCTTGTCTTGAACTCTTGTATTGTTTTCACAATTTTGTTAGGTTTGGCTTTGTTCTGTCTTGTTTTGTTAGATTTTACTCTGGCTGATGGTATGGGCAGCTATTTGGAACACAATGGGATATATTATGGTAATCATGATTGGTTTCCTATTATATTGATTTGAAGTCTTATAATGCTTTTATTCATTTTTTGGTTTTATTCTGTTTTGTTTTGTTTGATTTTATTTTGTGTGATGAAATGAACAGCTATTTTGAAGAAAATGAGACATTATGGTAGCCATTGTGATTTTCTATCATCTTATTTTGAAGTCTTATCATGCTTTTGTTCTTCTGTTTTGATTGGTTCTATCCTGTTGTGTTTGTTTTGATTTTATTATGTGTGATGGTATGGACAACTTTTTTGAGGAAAATGAGATACTATAGCAGCCATTGTTCATTTCCTGTTATCTGGTTTTGAAGTCCTGTAATGCTTTCATTCTTTTGATTGGTTTTACACTATTTTGTTATGTTTGATATTATTGTGTGTGAAAGTATGCTCAACTATTTTGAAGAACACAAGAGACATTACGGTAGCCACTGTTGATGTCCTATTGTTGTGAAGTCCTGTGTTGCTTGCATTGTTCTGTTCTGATTTGCTTTTTAAATTTTGTTTTGTATTCTTTTGTTTTATTCCCTTTAAAATAAAAAAATTTTTAAATCCTTTACCAACTCTTCAAAGAAAAAAAAAACAAAGGAGGAGGGAACACTTCCTAACTCTTCCCATGAGACCAGTATCACCCAGATACCAAAACTAGGCAAAGACCTCACAAGAAGATTACAGACTAATATGTTTTCTGACTATAAATGCAAAAATCCCCAATAAAGTCCTAACAAAACCTCAACAACACAAGGGAATTCTACATCATGACTGAGTGAGGTTTTTCCAGGAATGAAAATTCAGTTCCATATACAAAAATCAACTAACATCATATACAATATTAACAAAGGACAAAAATCGCATGGTCATCTCAAGAGGGATGGAAAAAGTGTCCAATAAATTTCATTCCCTTTCACCATAAAGCCACTTTCCTTAACTTTGATTTTTAAAAAAAAACCTCACAGGTAATATCTTACTTGTGAATTAAAGACTGCTGTGCCCTGAGGTCAGGGACAAGTCCAGGTGGTCTGCTCAGCACTCTTGTTCAATACAGTGTTAGAAGTTCTAGGCCAGACAACAAAGCAAGAAAAGGAAAAAAGTCACCCAGTTTGAAAAGGAAGTAACAATTCCTGTTTTCACATGGCTTGATTTTATATAAAGAAAATTCTAAGAAATCCCCAAGAAAGCCATAGGACAATTTCAGCGGTTTCAAATTAGAAAATTTATTTAGAAAAATTTTACAATTTTCATCTGCAACTTTTAGTAAAACGCACTCAGACACATTCAAATGACATCTAGCACTTTTGAGCACTTTCTGTCTAGTAGACATTATCCATGTGCTTTTTGTACATTGATGCACATGGTCATATCAAAGTAGTATCATGGTCATTTCACAACTGGGAAAACTGAGAAAAATAATGCTTAACTAATTTGGTCAAAGCTATATAGTGCAAAATTAGCAAAGCCAGGATTGCGTATTTTCTTGTCTCAGAAGTTAGCTGAAAGAGTTTATCTGAAGATGACAAGGTATATAAGACCAGTGGATTTGGAATTAGAATGATGTCTTTCCTCTGACTCTGCCACTGGTAAGCCATGTGACCATGAATGAACATTTGACCTTCCCCTAGCCTCTTTTCTTCATCTTTAAAAAGAGGAATTAGACTAAATGATTGCTAATTCTACCACTTCTAATTCTTTACACTGGACTTGCTCTCTGCTCGATTTCTAGATTACAAAGTCTCTCCCTTCTTCAGTCATCTGGGAAAGACAAAGGCCAAGAGAAGACAGCTGCTTTCTTGTCATGACAAGAAATAGGAGAAACTACAGCAGGACAGCATGTCACTTGCACAAGTTGCTGCTTCAGCCAGTGGTGGGGTTGGGTGAGAAGTATGGTTATAATTAGAGCAGTGCCCTGTGCTGACTGCTCCACCAGCCTCCCTGAGCACAGCTGGACCTGCCCATGGCAAAACCACCGGGACTCAGACACTGCACTGGCCTTGAAATGATCCTTCTTCAAAGGGTTTTTCCTCTCCCTTCTGAAAAGAAAACCCATTGGTCTAAAAAGCTCCACTTCCCATGCAGTTTCCTTTGCTAAATTCCACTGCAGGAGAGAGTGAGTGTTGATACATACGGGGAAGGGAATCCTGGTAAGCTGAGCCTGGTCACATTGCCCCTTGTGATATAGTTTTATTTTTAACTTGGAAACACTCGAACTATTTCTGTTGAAGTTTTCTTCCTTTCTTTGCCTTCCCCGCAGAACTCTGGCCTGTGCTGCAGTGGATGCACCAGCAGCCTTCCTGTGATCCGTCAGCTCACTGTCCAGGGACGCGATTGCAGCAGATGCTGACTCAGCCTGCACCCTTAAGGTAAGCTCTCTGCTCTGAGCAGGTGGGGCAGGGGCCCTGCAGACAAAGGGCAGGCAGACTGGGCCTGGAAAAAGTGGGTTGTTCAGCAAATATGTTCTAAGTAGAGTGGGGGAAAGAAAGGTTGGGGCTGAGCAGAAGACACTTCAAGTATAAAGTCAGAGCAGCTCAGCATCTAAGCTGCTTTCTGACAGCTTATGGTCTTCCTGCTACCTCAGCAGTTTTATCTTTAAAATGACACAGTGCTGGCTCAGGAGGGGGTTGGTGGGGAGAGTGAGCAGATGATAAAGAAATGGGTAGAAGACCCAGAACCTAGAATTCCTGTTTTCTGAAGTTTAAATGCTGTGCTCTTTTCTCTGATCAACATTTGCTGTGTTAATTGCAAGTCATTCTCAGGCGGCTTAAATTCCAACCACCCTGTCACACTGCTGGCCAATGTCATACAGTTGTGTTTACTGCACACACTGTTGAAACCCTGCCTGCAGTTTAAAACCTGTTCTTCTCTAACAATATTCCATAAACGTGAATGTCTCCTTCTTAGTACTCTTAAATCTAAAATGTATCCATGAAATATAAGTGAAAAAAGTATTTTATGAATTGAAAATCTTCTACAGACTTTTGCATCCAATCTAAAAATCGTTTCCAAGTTGCACATCCATGGGGACAAAAGTAAAATGACTAATGTTTCTTGAAGCACTGAAAGCTATAAAATTTAGATAGAGTATTTATAGCTTCTGAAATAACTGTACAGTGTTGTATACACAAAAAATTGGCAATAGTAAGGGAGCAGCGTTCATTTTCTGGTTCAAAGTTCAGCTGAGGACATCCTAGGAATGGCCTATGCAGCAGAAGGGATTCTATATCTCTGAACCTTGGAGTGCTCAGGTTAAAGCTACTAATGCCAAGTGAAAGACCTAAAGCAACAGCTCAGATATCCTCGCTTTTGGTTCCTTCTTGCTGTTCTCTGTAGCCTCCACATGTATTCCATCTCTCTGCTGGAGGTGTCTGTGTTATAATTATGCCCATTTGGTAGGCACGGGCAAATTCACTGCATATAACTGCCCAACTCATTTAATTTTACCAATGTTTCCATGGCACTAAGGCTCCAAAATGCATGCTGGGGTCCCCTCCTGGGGAGACACGGGTGATGGCTTAGGCTGACTCACAGCTGTCCCTAAGTAATCCAGCTAGTGAAGCACTTGGTCAATGCCACAATGACTTAAAACACTGATACCACTGTAGCACCAGAGAGAAGAATTATCTAGCTAAATAAATAACTAAAAGATTTAAAGATAGTGTGACGGATTAAAAACTGATGGTCAATTAAAACACCAGCTGAACTGAATCAGCGTGGCGCTGAGTGTAGATGTTCTGAGGACTGTTGCGTTGTGGGTTCTCCTAAACGTTGTTTGGAGTGTTAGTTCTCCCGGAGGAGCTTGTCATGCTGGCTTTCCTAAAATTGGTACTGAAAGAGTGGGGTCATTGCTGTGATGCTGCCTAGCCATTTGGTTTAAGAGCCTGGAGAATTAATTTGCAAAGTTTTTGAGAGACTAGCCAAAAAGACAGTCTCTGTATGCTGTACACTATATTAGAGATTCTGGTTGGAGCCTGGAAAGTCAGAGTACTGATGGTAATTTTGCTGGTTCAAATGAAGCTCAGGAGGCTTCTATTGAGAAGAACGGCATCGGCGACTGGATCCCAGGTAGCATATTGTGTTTTGGTTGAAAGTTGTTCTGCATTTTGCTTGTGTTTAGAGATATTTCCTCATTGGGAACTTGACCAAGAGTCCCAATTGTCAATATTGAGAATCCGGCAAAGAGTCTTGATTGTCAGTCTCAATAATGCCATGAGAGAAATAAAAACCAGGGACAAGCATCATATTCCAACAATGGCTGGGAAGTCAATGTCTCTGGCTCCGACTTCTTCCAAAACAGCCACTATTTATTTGGTCTATACAGTGATAGGTGGGGCTAGCAAAGCATTAAATTCATCCAAAGACTCCGACTCCAGAGAGTGTAGATAATCTTATGTTTGAAGTATCTTGACCCAAGTATAGTCCTGTGATGATTTAAGAAGGCATAGATGATTTTTTTTTTTTTTTTGGTACCAGGGATTGAACTCACAACTGCAAGGCAGGCGCTTATGCCGCTGAGCTAAATTCCCAGCCGGCATAGATGATCTTATGCTTACAAGTATCTTGTCCTTGAGTATAATCCTCAAGTGATTTAAGGAGGCATAGATGATCTTATGCTTGGAAGAGTCAATGGGAAATCCCAGATAGGTTTTATCAACAACCCCAATCCTCCCTTTCATCCCACAGGGAAATACACAAAACCAGTCACTATAAATTTGTGGTCCCCAACATTACCTGGGTGGTAGAAAAATTTTTGTGCAGTCTACTATTGGGATTGGTAGCATGGTTACTGCTGAGAGCTCTCAGTCAGACGTGTGTTGGAAATTAAGAGTGAAGAGCCACTAGAGTAATTTGAAACATTTGGCCAGAGAGAAGGGTCTAGTGGAATTGTAGATTACAAGGATGAAACAGGAGAATGCAGTTTTGAGAACAGGAAAAATAAACTGAAGTTTTTCACCTGAAGGGAACAGTTTATGTGAACTGCAGAGGATCCTTGTTTTTTTTAGTCTTGCCATGCCATGTTAAAAGTTAATGAGAAGCAAGACTCTGATTGTAACAGTTGTTTTAATATAATTTTAATGTCATTTTTAAGTACAAGTTTGCAACCAGGTTGATTAATCAAATATTGTGGTTTGAGCCTTGAACTTGGTCAGCCCTTGAATATTTTGCTTTCGGTGCAGAAATGAGTGCCATAAGAACTGTATATGTGTAATTGGATGAGTGTAAATCTGAATAGACCAAGACATGTTAACTTTTCACAAACCTGCTACGAAGGAATATGGGTTAAGGAATGCATAAATGGTTATCAAGCTGGCCAGGGGTGAATTGTGGTGGATTAAAAACTGGTGGTCAACTTAACCACCAGCTGAACTGAATCAGCATCGTGCTGAGTGTAAATGGTACACCTGAGGACTGTTGCCAGCATAAAAAGGAGAAGTGGAGAGGAAGAGAGCATTGTAGGTTCTCTTAAGTGTTGTTTGGAGATGATGGTTCTCCTGGAGGAGCTTGTCATGCTGGCTTCCATGATATGAACTTAGCTGTTATCATCTGAGGAGCTCGGGACCTTATTCTCACTGAGAATGGCTGCAGTTCACTTTGGGGGGTCTCGGGTCCTTACTTTGGGCATCACTTTCCGGCTCCAGAGGGCAAGATAATGTGTTGATCAATCTTCAGGAAAGGTTTGTCGCACGGGCTTCCTGATATATAACAATTCTCATTGTTGGAGGAGCTTGGGACCTCATTGTCACTGAGAATGGTTGTGGTGTTTTTTTGAGGGAGTCCTGGTCCTTATTTTGAACATTGCTTCTTTGCTCCAGTGCAGAACCCTCAACCTACTAGTGCAGATCCTTCGTTCCACTAGAATAGACTTTCTAGCTTCCACCATTGATCTTTGGGTCTTCCCAGTGCAAATCGGTGAAACAGATTTGCATGAGTCATTGTTGTGGGCTCTAGACCTCCATTTGGACTTGTGGGAGGCACTGTCATGGCCCCTAGGTCTTCAGCTGAACTCATGCGTGTTATTGTCATGGGATCCAGTCCTCAGCTGGATTTTCTAGGTCTGTGTGTGGACATATTTCCTGCAATGTCTTTGTATTTGACTCTGGGTGACTATCATAAATAATACTACAAATTATGTGTCCTGTATTGTCTTGTTCTCCTTGCAAACCTCTGACTACAACAGGGAGATTTCCAGCACCGGTAGAGAACTACAGACTGAAACCGAGTAGATCCAAGCAGGACAGTTATGGTTTTAGGGCGAGGTGAAGTTACTGCAAGCTTGATATCTTGGAACTCAATGTGGAAATTATCCTCAGCCAAGTGGTTGTGTAAAAACCTGAAGAGTCAAAGGGATTATTTTAATGCTCAACTTTGTATATTTTTTTCTTTAAAATTGAATAACTCCATAGCAGGGAAACATGCTAACACTATAATTATTAATTACGTGATAATTATGTATATAATGTAATTAATGTAATAAAGTAACTAATCAATTATCTGGTTAATAGTTCAGGAATATTTCTGACCTTTAATTTCTAACCTTGTCCCTTTCACTGAAGTTGAAGCTCAGAAATAAATTGTTATGGTGAGGGCCAGCCACATGGGAGGCAGAATAGTCACTGACATCATGTGAGGGATGCCATTAGGGCCCTTTGCCTAAAAATACCTCCCTGACATCAACCCTGGGTGCCACTATCTTTAAAATTATAGTCAAGAATGTTAAAACTATTATCTGTTAATCCCATTCTCTTTGGCTTGAATCAGTGACTTAAATATACCTGCTATGTGTTATCATGACCTTATTGGTCTATGACAGCTGGTCACCACCTTCTCCTTCTTTCAGGCTATGTCCTACTCTGTCCTTGGTACCATCTAAGCTGCCAACACATTCTTGGCCACCATCATGCAGGTAGCTTGTGTGGAGCTGTGGTTTCTCCAGACTCAATGAAACAGTAGGGGGAAAACTCAGGAGTTCTGGTTGTCTGCCTGCTCTAGGCTGCTGACAGTAGCCTACAGTGTTTCAGAGATCAAGGTTTTATTGTTACCACCTAGCACAAGTCCTTGTTTCAGTGATAATGGAAGTTAAAGGAGGCAATCAGCACAAATTTCAGATGAAGCGGTAACTGGAAAGTAAGAAATAGGAGAGGGACTTTAGCTTAAGGAGCTAGAAAGGGCAGAACTCTGACAAAGAAAACCAATCTGGCCCAATAATAAGAAAAAAGGACCAGTTTTAAAGGGTATTGTGCCTTGTAACCATAATGTTAAGTGAAATAAATCTAACACAGAAGTTTAAATATCACATGGTTTCTCTCACATGAGAAATGCAAAATACAAATAGCAAAATAAAGGATAGATAATAAGTTGGGAGGGAGATAGATCTTTCTCATGTGGGGAGAGAATCAAGAAATGCAGGGGAGGAACAGGGACGGTGTTGAAAAAGAGTCACTGTGTCGTATGTATGTATTAATTCCCCACTAGGAGTGTAAGCATGTACTAGAAACAGGTACTATTAAAAAATAAAAATGAAAAAATAAATTGTGCTAGAGCAGGCTAAGGCTTCATTGACCATTACTTTAGTTCTGAAAATTTCTTGTAGCTTGAGGGGCAGTTTGTTGTTGTTGTTGTTTTATTTTATTTTATTTTATTTTATTTTTGAGCAAAAGGTTTTATTTAATTCAGTTTATAAAGGTTTCAATCTGTCATTGGCAGTACTCTACATGATCAGAGAAACTTGTCTAGTAACCAACTGTAGAAATGGTCCCCAAAAATATAGCCTTTGGAGGGAGTAGTTTGTCTCTGATGAAATGATTGTTTTTGCTTAGAAAGGGACCCAGTTCCTCCCATCCTGGGATAATTACTCCCACTTGGAGAGGTGACCTCATCATGCAGTGGTTTTGTTTTCCTTTTCTTTTCTTTCTTTCTTTTTTTTTTTTTTTTTCTTTTTTGAGACAGGGTTTTGCTATGCAGTTCAAGCTGGCCTTGAACTGGTGGCAATTCCCCTTCCTCAGTCTCCCAAGTGCTGGGATTACAGGTGTAGGTAAATACAGTGCCTATGTTAGGAAAGAAGCTGCCTTCACATTGTTTCTGTGACATCTGAAATGTCCTAGGCCTTCGGATGACAATGCCTCCACTACAAAAAATGTCCTAGGCCCCAGCACACTATCTGAATTCCTCAATGCATGAGGAATGCTTTGTGATGATTAAGGGATCCCAAAGGGGCAGAAATTACAAGGATTTACATTCTTGCAAAGAGTGAGAAGAGAAGGCTTGCAGATTATTAAACTGGTAGTGGCCTATAAGATCCATTGGAGAGATGAGGAACTGAAAATTGAAATGCCAGCCAAGGGCTGCAGGAGCCACTCAATGGGAAGCAACACTGCTTATCCGAGGGAGGCAACCATAAGAATGGCCTTCTGCATTGAGGAAGGACTCACAACTGTGTGACTTTTGTATATTAAACACTTTCTTACTTTACTCACTTGATACTCATACAAGCTTAATGGGTTATTATGAGCCCTGCTTTGTGGATGAATACATTCGTTTTAGGGAGATTAATAACTTGTCACAAAGTGTGCAGCTAATTCACGAGTGTCATTGATGTATTTTGTAATGGAGGTGTCAGAGAAGCCTCTTTGTGTAAGATGTAAACTGAAACCAAAATGACAAGAAAAACTTACAGTGCAAATAAGGGACAAGGGGGAGAATTTTCCTGGCAGAGATACCAAGCACACAGGTGCCCAGCTGGAGTAAGTGACCAGGCAAAGTGAAGTGCACAAGAGCAAGTAGAAGATAAAGGGGACAAACAGGAAACAGTTCCTTCAGGACTTGTGGCCGTGATAAAGACCTCACCGTTTATTTCTTGTGGTGGGAATCACCAGCAATTTTAAGGGGAGTAAAGAGCTAATTTTATAAGTAGGTAAAATACTCTTTGCTTGCAAACATGGATTATGGGTGCAAGTTTGAGGACGTGAGGCTGATTATAAAGCCATCATGCTGTTCCGGGTGAGAGATCACGGTGTCTGCACAAGGGCAGCAGTGGCAGAGATGGCAAAAGGTGGATGGAATTGCATGAGGCCTTTTCGGGTCTTTTGTCAAGCCATTCCCACCTAACTAGCAATAGTTTCTTTGCGCCTGGGGGATGCAATACCAAACTGCTTGTAGCTCAGTGGTTGCCAAACATGAACTTCTTTAGAGTCCACTGGATTCAGTAGATCTGAGTCAACAGGTCTGTCATAGGACCTTCTCTGTGGTTCCCAAGTTTTGCTGATGCTGTTGGCTTTAAGAACCACTCTTCTGGTTGCCTTGCCCTTGCTTGTCAGTTTACAGCTTTGTGAGCAATCTACACAGCACCTCAATCTGCACCAAATCTAGCTGCTGTCCTCCTGTTTGATTCCAAATTGTCCTCCAGTTCTTTAAAGAAATAGCCATTCCTTATTTAGAGTCAGACACCTGATACTCCTGCCAACTTATATTCCACTTAAACTGCATCTAATACAGTCAGTAAAATTGAGTCTACATATCTTCAGACTATTTAAATCTAAATCACATTATTTTGAATTTTTTTAATCTTCTCTAAACAGGGACACTGTGTTATGCTTTTGCATATGGATGTCCTCCCAGAGCCTCATACAGTAAAGAGGGGCTTTCAAAGGTGGCTGAATCTGGAGTTTGTGATTGGTTAATTGTCTAGTGCTGGATTGGTGCTGTGAGTACTGTACTTGCCATGAACAGTTGCCTCTCAGCCGTGCCAGTCTGCCTTGGAGCCAGCTGAATTTAGGCCAAAACCACCACAAACTGTGAACCAAATAAACCTTTCCTTCCTTCATTTTGGGTGTTGGGTATTTTGTTTTGGCAACAAGAGAAAAGTGACTAAGACACACTTTAAAATCCATAGCTTGGGAACAGCATGATGACCACATACCTGACTGAAGTTCACTAGTAAGAGGGAGGGATATAGTGCCTTTTCAGGTAGGAAGCAAGAATTTATAAAGGGGAAAACAAGGTCATGGAAATTAAACAGGGAAATGACACGTGGAAGCCAGACTCTTTCAGGTTTAGATTTCTGTTAGTTTTTCTGCCGTGAAGCATTTCTATGATCTGTGTACCTGATTTGGTGTTTCACTTGAAACTCAGGATCTATATTTTAGTCCCGATTTTTAACCCTAAAATCTTCCCTTTCACATTTAGAGTTTGTATACATATAGAGTTTATACCTCAGGGTCCTTGTTTGTAAACTGGAAATAGTTGTAATCAACTGCCTTAGTTACTTTTCTCTCATTGCTGAGACAAAATACCCAACACCCAAAGATAAGGTGGCACAGGTTTATTTAATTCGTAGGCGGTAGAGGTTTTAGTTCGTAATTGGCCAGGTCCAAAGCAGGGTAGCACATGGCAGAGGGGCAACAGGTCACAGCTGCAGAAGACAGAAAAAGCAACACAAGAGAGACAAGACTTTTTCAATCCCTTATTTTGTATGCAGGCTACCCAGGGCAAGTGTAGGATTCACACCCTTAATCCCAGCATGGGACCATGAATCAATCACACTCTAGATCCAACCAGCTCTGAAAAGCCTGCCCGCTGTGACTGCATGAAGTTTTGTGGGGATGTCCAGACACAAACCATAACACCACCTGACATGGTCATTGTGAGGATTGAGTGAGATGTTGTTACATAAATGCACACGATAGGCACCAAAATCTTGTTTCTGTTCCTTCATACCACACAAAGCACAGAGAAACCTCTGTGTAAGAAAGTTAGATTAGCTCCATTAATTCTTCCCCATTAAGAATTCAGTCACTGTACGTTGGCACTAAGATGATGAGGGGAACAGGTCATCTTCTGTCACAAAGCAACTAATGATACACCTAGTTTGATTCATCTGAGGCAACACCGATTGGCTCCACTTGAAGTGATCAGTCAACTGTCCAACTTTGCATGCCGTTGAGGGGTTCCCGGAACACAGAACTCTCAGTGCTAAACTAGGAAAGTCCTAAGTCATAGGAAGACCAGGATGATTGGTCGCCCTATTCACCCAGCACTAACTAGACTACCAAGAATCCTGGATGGATTCTTATCTCACTGAAACCAGTTTTTTCCCCAGCTATTTAATAAAAGAGCTAAATGTAATTTTGTGCTCTTATTCTAATATTTCTCCTTCTGCTTTCTCCTGCTAAATTTTTTCAGAGTGGTCCCTGTTCACCATGTCTTTCTGCTTAGCACAAGTACTTTCTCAAAGTCACTTATCTGGAACTCAGAACCTGACAGATTTTTAAATAGCAGCAGAAAGAAAGCAAGGGGAAGAGAGAGGGAAGCAGATAGAGACCTTTGTTGCTGGTGTCTATTTTCTCTTAAAGGGTATTTTCAAGTAACTTCACAGAGATGGAAAGCAATGAAATCATACCACAAATGTTCTCAGCTTCAGTAACACTTTCCCAAGAATCATAAGCTAAATGCTGAAGGGTAGAAGGGATTGGTTCTAGGTAGGCTTGGTGGAGCATGACTAATCCCAGCACCCTGGAGACCTGGGTCAGGAGAACTACATATCTGAGTGCAGAAGAACTGCAAATCTGAGTGCAGGATGGGCAACTATGTGACTCTCCAAATAAAAAATTAAAAAGGGCTTGGGATGTAGCTCAGTGTGAAGGCTCCTGGCTTCAGTCCTCAGTCCTCAGTACTACACAGGAGGTGGGAGGATCAGCCTTAGACTATCTTAGTGTCCCTCCCACAGTCAGACATCCCTGCTGCCAGAGCAGAGTTCTCCCTATAAACATGAAGCCCACTGAAGTAGACAAGCCCTTCTTTCTCTTCCTGGAACTAAGCTCAACACCATGATGGATGAGTGGCTACTGTGAATAGAAATTGGTCACAAGCCTGCCAACATTGAGGTGTGTACTTAATAGCTTTCCAATTCCCTCTTTAAAAAAACCTACTCTGTTTCTAATGGCCAAGAGTCCCACTACTGAAATGCCACATTTATTCTGACTAGAGCTCTTTAGGACCTCCCATAAGAAGTGGCATAGTTGTTACTGTTCTTAGCAGTGGCTTTTGAGGCTTCCCTCTTCATTTCCTTCACACTTGTGACAACATCATCCTGAATTGCTTAGCACTATATCTCTCCTCTGGGCCTGTTTTTTCCTAAGTCCTAAAATGGTCATTCATACTATACATTTCATTGTGCAGGTGTCTATTCTGTGTTCCCACTTCCCAGTCAGAACTCCCTCCTTCACTTTTAAGTGGATCATTCTCTGATCTACATCTCCATCTCATCTGTCATCACATATATTAAACTTGCTGGACTCATGTTGCTTCCACAAATAGCTCTCTCTAAGATTTCTATTTTTCTCAAAGTTGTATTCAAAATTCACTCTTCCTGGTTCAAAAATCTTTGCATCAACTTTGACTCTTCTTTCTCCATCTCCAGCTAGAAACAAAATACGATTTTTCCTTTGTAATCTCTCCTATCTGCCTTATCTTGTCTGATTCTGTTTTCACTCTCACTCATACAAGCTTCCATCACTCTATATCCTACTCTCTCAGCTATGCCTAACTAACACCCAAATTACAATGTAAAATGACTCTGTTTTGTATCAAGTAATTCCAGACTCTTTAACCAAAAATTTAAGAATTTCCACAATAAATTCACAATAAAACCAAAATACCAATAGGCCTGTGGGCAGTAAAGGCCAGATCCAGGAGATTTCAACTAGTAACAAATGCTCAATTGACAATTGGATTAGATGTGTGTTTCATATACTGTGGCAGAAAATTTAGCTACATTTTGCTCATGTCTTGAGACTTTGTGGAAGAATAAGATTGAGGATGGTAGACTAATTGATCTGGCAGATGAAATTTCAAGGTAGTCCAACATTCAATTTGTGGCGTGAGTACTTCTGGCTGCTTTTAGCCAGATTACAGCACGAATCTAGGGCAAAAATCAGAACAGAAAAACTTAGAAAACTTAAAATGTGTTCCAAAAAAACCCCCATGTGTAAAGTTGGTACAAAAGAGTTGTGTTTTCTGAAAAGAGAAAACTAAAATATAAATAAAGAGTAAAATAAAAGATAATGTCTTACTTTTCTTGTTGCTGAGACAAAATACCTGACACTTAAAGTCACAGTAGGAAAGGGTTACTTAGCTCACAGTTTGTGGAGGTTTCAATCCATAATTGAAGCTGGCTCCAAGGCAGGGTGGTGTGGCACAGGGGCAATAGTTCATGACTATGGAAGACAATAAAAGCAACAAGAGCAAAAAGGGGAAGCAAGCCTCTTTTCCTCCTTTACTCTATATGCAGACTATCCTCCATAAGGTGGGTGTAGCACTCACACCCCCAACCCCAGCACTAAACAATGAAGTAATCACAAACTGTAGATTCAGCTGCCTTCAAAAAAGCCCACCCCCATGACTAAATGAGGCTTTGGGAGAACATTCACACAAACCATAAAGATAATAGGGAGATCATTTTCAAATGGCAAGGAGAACAAGATATGGAGGGAGGAATAAAAGAGGGAAGGAAAAAAAGGGTGGAAAAAAAGAATTAATGGGAAAAAATGGAAATAGATTTTTTGCAAATGGGAAGCAGACCAAGAATTAGAAGGAACAGGGAGAAATGGGAAGAATAGGGAAAGAAACCACAATTAAGATGTGTTATGTATTTTACCAACTCCCCTTGATAAATACAACCATCGTGTACAAAAAAAAAAAAAAAAAGGAGCTGAGGATTTAGCTCAGCAGCATAAGCGTTTGCCTGGCAAGAGCGAGGTCATGAATTCGATCCCTGGCACAATCAATCAATCAATCAATAAATAAATAAATGGAAAATGAAAATAAAAGGAAATTAACGCATAAGAATAGGAAGAATGATGCCTTGAGGGCATCTCAGAAATCATCAAGATTTGACCCATTGCTGGCATATTGCTGGCATAAAAATATTAACCTTTCATTTGAGAAGAGAGTGCCTGAGACCCTTGCTGGAGAAAAGCCTCCTTAGGATCTAGTTCCCAGAATTCATCTCACTGTACTCAGCCAGCGGGCACTCAAGCTACAGCATTCCCTTAGAGGCAGGCCGTCTCTGCTTCCACTTATCATAGTCCCCACTTAGCCTGCTTCTGGGACATTTGGGGTTTTGACCTCTGCTCCAGTCGCAGAACAGAAGACATTGAGGTGAATGTCATATCATGTGATAGATATGTCACTGGCACTTAAGTTACTCTTCAGATGAAGTTGAATATGAAGTTGACTTCTCTATAGACATAAAGTCTTAGTAAGAGGGAAAGTTAGAGGATAACTTGGGCCAGATTGGTTGAGGGTAAGAAAGATGAGTAGGAACACCAGGACAATTGTTAGCAGACAATGGAGAAAAGGTATAAGAAGCAACAAGCATGGTTGGCCCCAACAGAGGACAGTGTGGGTCTGTGAAAAGAGGATTGGCCTGCATGGACTTGGATATAAAAACCTAATTCCATCATGTAGCAGCTGTGTATCCTTAGGGGAAAAAACCTCCATTTCCTTGACCATGAAGTGGGGGCAATACTTCCAGGGGGGTGAGGAATTAATAAGAGAAGTGAAGTCTCTTTGGTGTCTGCTAAAATAAGTGCATTACTCTTCTTACTAATCATTCATATTCAGGTTTTCATATTTCCCTCTAGGGTTAAGAAGCAAGAAAAATTGGAAAGCTATGGTAAGTACCACAGTCTTCCTAAAGCTTCACTTTCAGAGGTCCTGGTCTTAACTTATTTCACCTGCAGATGAAATGGCTTACAGATGCATCCTTGTGCTTTGATTTATTGGTAAGAAAATGACACACGATAAAGGGAAAGCAAAAAGTTGAGAACAATTTGTGAGCCAGGATTTTTAATGAATATTTAAAAATAAGGTTCCTAACATAAAAATAATAAACCTTTGAGGAGATGAAATGCTAATTACTCTGACTTGATCTTAGCACACTGTATATGTGTACTGAATTATACTGTACCCATAAATATGTACGAATAATATGACAATTAAAATAGCAAAAAAGCCAGTATTAATGTAAATGATTAACAATTTATTCAACAAATATTATTGAGTAGCTGCAATGATCCAGGCTCCATGCCAGGTACTAGGGATGCAAATGTGAGCTAAGCCAGCCCTCCAGGGTGCCCTTAGGAAGTGGTTGGTTGAATAACAGCACACTTGTGTTCTGTAGTGTTTCACTGCTATTTTAAAGAAAGTGTACAAAGAATAATTAATAAAATAATATAGTCTCATGTTATAATAGCAAGTTAAAAGGAAAGATACAAAGTTGTATTCATAATATTAATGAGATACAAATTGCCCATAATCTGCAACTCAGAAATAACAACTGTCAAGATTGTATTCTGTTTCATTCAGCTTTTTTGCACTATTCTAAACATATCTACCATGTATGTAGAATAAACTATTAAAATGTTTTAAGAGTGTTGATAGCTGTTATTTCTGGATTGTGCATTACAATGGATTTCTTTTCTCCATGATTCTTAATATTTATTACAAGATTCCTATAACAATCACATAGAGACAGGAAGTGAGTTCATTAAAGCACAGCTGCAGGCATGCATCAAGCTGCCCTTCCAGCATTCATTTGCTTTCTCTTTTCCTTTGCCCTTGGTGGCATAGGGCAGGGTACGCAGGCCCCCACCTGGGCAGCACCGGCACTGTGAGGGATGCATCAACCGCCACTGTCAGGCTGCTGTGGAGCCGGGTGTTTCCTGCCTGGTGATAAGCTGCCACCTGCTGTGCGGTGCGACCTTCCACATGTGCAAAGAGGCAGAGCATGCGCTCCTGTGTCCTTTAGAGCAGGTTCCGTGCCTCAATGCTGAATATGGCTGCCCCCTCTCCATGTCCCGTCACAAGCTGGCCAAGCACTTACCAGTGTGCCCAGCCAGCATAGTCTGCTGCTCCATGGAATGGAACCGGTGGCCAAATGTGGACTCAGAAACAACCCTTCATGAGAACATCATGAAAGAGACCCTGAGTGAGGAGTGCTTGGACACAGCCCTTGCCCTGCAGGACCAAAAGGTCCTCTTCAAATCCTTGAAAATGGTCGAACTCTTCCCCGAAACCAGAGATGCCACCGAGGAGGAACCCCCTATGAATGGTGAAGCCAGTTGGGATGAAATGGCAGGAGCAGTGGGAGGAATGGGTGCCACTCTGGTGCCACATGCAGCTGCTAATGGAGAAATGATAGAGTTGAGCCAAGAAGAACGAGAGGCATTAGCCAAAACCAAAGAAGGGATGGACCTGGTCAAGTTTGGCCAGTGGGAAAACATGTTCAGCAAAGAGCATGCAGCCTCTGCCTTAGCAAGTACACCAGCAAGGTGTGAAAACAAGAGCGAAAAAGGCACAGGGAAAGAACAGAGCTCCAGTGGCGATAACATGGCAGACACAGCGGGTGCTGCCAGAGGGAAAGAACCACAGGAAGACCAGAGGCAACAAAACTTGTCCTCAGTCATCGAAAAGGCAGGGCTTGCCCCCTGGCAGGATGGTGTTCTGGAAAGACTGAAAACGGCTGTGGATGCGAAGGACTATAATATGTATCTAGTGCACAACGGGAGGATGCTCATTCACTTTGGTCAGATGCCTGCTTGTACACCCAAGGAGAGAGACTTTGTTTATGGCAACCTCGAGGCTCAAGAAGTTAAGACTGTTTATACCTTCAAAGTTCCGGTGAGCTACTGCGGAAAGCGAGCTCGGCTTCGTGATGCCATGTTGAGTTGCAAACCAGGTGAACACAAGGCTGTGGATACTTCAGACTTGGGGATCACCGTAGGGGACCTGCCCAAAGCAGATCTCATCAAGACCACCCTGCAGTGTGCGTTGGAAAGGGAACTCAAAGGCCATGTCATCTCTGAATCCAGGAGCATTGACGGGCTCTTCATGGATTTTGCCACACAGACATACAACTTTGAGCCGGAGCAGTTTTCCTCTGAAACAGTGCTGGCTGACCTTATTAGCACAGCTGACCCGGGGGGACTCCATGTGGAGCTCCACAGCGAGTGTGTAACCAGGAGACACAACAAAAGCAGCTCTGCCTTCACTTTCACCTGCAACAAATTCTTCAGAAGGGATGAATTCCCCCTGCACTTCAAGAACGTCCACACGGACATTCAGTCTGGCCTCAATGGCTGGTTCCAGCACCGATGCCCCCTCGCCTACTTGGGATGTACTTTTGTTCAAAACCATTTCCGTCCCCCAGGGCAAAAGGCAAAAGTGATCTACAGTCAAGAGCTCCAGACCTTTGCCATCAAGCCGGAGGTCGCTCCAGAACTGAGTGAGAGAAGGAAGAACAACCGGCTCTCAGGCCGTGGAGGAAAAAGCCAGAACTGTCTAAGTGACCTGCCCCTGGAGATTCTGCAGTACATTGCTGGGTTCTTGGACAGCATCAGCCTGAGCCAGCTCTCGCAGGTATCCACACTGATGAGGAATATCTGCGCTACCTTGTTACAAGACAGAGGGATGGTCCTCTGGCAATGGAAGAAGAAGAGGTATTCCCATGGAGGATCTTCCTGGAAAGTCCACAGAGAGGCAAGTTAATACGCACTCATTCATTTAACAAATACTTACTTTCTATGTGTCAAGCACTGTACAGTGGCTGCAAATAACACTGATTCAATAAGATCTGTCTGCTAGGGAAAATAATAGGGATAGGAGGGAAGATAGATATAGATATAGATATAGATATAGATATAGATATAGATATAGATATAGATATTCAGTGTGTGTATCTCTGTATGTCCTGAATGTTTTCTAAATACTCACATCTTTCTCCACCTAGTCTGTTTGCTAGAGACCAACTTCTCTGCACATAACCTCAACTGCACCCCTTGCCCTTCAGCTTCTTGTTGGGCTCATTCAATGGGAGGCATGGGCAGGGAAGCATATTGAGGGGTCCGTTCTTCTGGCTTCTTCCCTGCATGACACCTTGAGCTGGTTATGTCCCTCTACCGAAGGTGGCTGTATCAGGAGGTTCTCCACACAGTTGTTCATTCTGGGTTCCAAGGACCAACGTCCTTCTTCCCCTTGGTATAGCATGGTATCATGCAGCTTTCCTTTGCTATGCCCATACATTAAAAAAAATAATTTCTTTTAAAAATTCTTTAAAGTTACCCTGCTTGAGTGTACCATCCATTTCCTTGGACTCTGACTGATACAGGAAGGCAACAAAACTCTTCAGTCCTATGTCAACCAATTTTTTAAAATTTTGTTTTCATTTTTGCAGTATTGGACCTAGAGCCTGGCACATGTTAGGCAAGCTACCACTGAGCTACAGCCCCAACCCTCAATTAATTTTTAAGACAGTTTTTGCCTTTAATAAAGCCATTTTGAAATTCTAAATGAATTCAGTCCACTGATTTCCCCTGGTTCAAATGCTTATTTAATTTTTCAGAAACTCTGTTGTTTAAATCAAAGACTTTCCCTGTAGTAAAACTCTGTTTCTTATTCTCAGTTGGATACTGTTTGCTTAACTGTATTACAACTTCTACACAAATGAGATTTTTAACTCATCATAGCCAAGGTTCCTGTGAACACCTTAAACTGTTACAAATATATGTAAGATAGTTGTTTCAGATATGTAAGATAGTTGTAATCAATAAAAATAGATGTAAACAACCCTCTCAGGTGCCAATTTTCAAACAACCATATTAGGAAGACTATAGTATTATTGAGATTATAGAATTATTGACCTTAATAGATATCATTTATACATGGTTCATATTGCTAACATATTTACTTTGAAAAGGATGTTACAGGCACCTCGGCTAGGAGAAATGATTCCAAGTTCCCAACAAATACTTCTTACACAAACAAAACAAAACAAACACTGAAGATGACGTAGTTAGGTTTAAAAGGCATCAGGTTATATCTACTCTTAAGACCAAACTTTAAAACTAGTGACTTTGCTGCCAATTCCAGGTTGAGAGAGATCAGAGAGTACTTTATGAGTGTTACACTCATGGAATAGTTTTTTGGGGGTGAGGGGTTTCCTATTCTAGTGAGACCCTTATTAGTTAGGATACTTTTACTCTCAAACTGTAGAAAACCAGCTGAAGGACATAAATAAAGGGATTTTTTTAAGCCTATATAACTAAGATCCAAAAGTGTTAGCTTCAGATAAGGTTTGACTCAAAGTTTAAAACTGCCCCCTAATCTCTTTTAAATAAAAAAAAAACTGCCCCCTAAATGACTTTAACTTCCTTTTTTTTTTTTTTAAACTATTCTTTCTTACTATTCGTTACATTCCACAGCTGTTCTTCTGTGGTGGTCTCTGGTAATTCCTGGCCCCTTCTTGAACTATAGTTTCCCAAATCAAATACAGAAGGAAAAATGTAACCTGATGTTTTATGTCTCAGATGAAACTTCCAGAGTCAAGTCTCATTGGGACCAGTTGTCCTGATTCAAAAACTGTGTGTCTAGCACCAGTCGCTTCCACTAGTAGAGAAAAGCAGGGGAGGACGTGTGTCAGTGTACTGATTGGTGACATTCATCAGCACACAACTACAGGGCTGGCTGGGCAGATGATTGACTGGGAGGGGGAGCCAGGACCTGATGCTGAGGAAGAAACTGACACGTATCTGCAGTGGCCACTCAGCATGGAAAGCTAAGCACCAGAAGAGAAGCTTTCCTAATAGTGTTTATACCTCTGAGCTTTGTCTTTCCCAGATCTGGCGGTTCAGCAGCCTGTTCTCCAAAATCAACAGCTGGGAGTTTAACGAAGTTACTTCCATGTCTGAGCACCTGAAGACCTGTCCTTTCAACATTGTAGAGCACAAGACGGACCCAGTTCGTTTGACCAGCATGTGCCAAACCCGTGAGCAGCCCCGGGAGAGTTTAGTCTCCACCTTTAGAGCCAGACAGCGAGGAAGACACACCTAATGATGCGATGCTACCGCTCTTGGACTTCTCCTTGGGGTTACTGAAAGCAGGATGGCATGGGGTTTGAGGACCCCCGCTTCGTAACTGTGTGTCTGGGTCCCTGAGTGTGTTCACATGTCCTTCCAACCTCAGCAGCTGCACTTCGCGTAATTATTTCCTAAGCTATGACTTATATACTACAGTGCCACTTTGATGTCTGTTTTCTTTTCTTAAATAGATCCATCTGAGGAGAAAATAAGTAACTTGAGGCCATTTGGAAAGTGAGCCCAAATCTTAGGAGATGAGAGAACAGTGAGATTTCATAACCAGCACAAGCCTGTGGTTTTAAGGAGGGTTTTTTTTCATTTACAAAGCGCTTGCAAATTCATGGGGCAGACAATGAAGGACAGCAACTGAGATGCAGAGAGTTATCTTCCAGCCAAGTCTTCCAGTCAAATCCAGGGCTTCTTTCAGCCCACCAATTGCCGTGAACCCCAGATGGTCTCAGCTCAGCCTAACCTAATAAAGCGGCCTGAGGACATCACAGACCAAAGGAGGAAGGCAGTCATGAGCTCCCAGAATCTCTTCTCTAGAATCTTGGCAACATACAGAAAGGAAGCCTTGAAAAATGAAGGAGAGTCCAAAGGACATTGTATTTATGGAGAGCATTGGGATCAAAACCACACATCTACTTCTTAACACATTAATAATGATTTAAGAGTCAAGGATGTCCTTTCTTTAACAGAACACTGTAGCCCTGGGAAAGATAGCACAGGCAGAGTCCAGTGTCACTCCATGTCATCAGAAATGACATCGGTTCATAATGCCAACTCCAGTGTTACACCAGATTACACAACACACATTTGTCAAAGTCCAGACAGAGTCCACCAAAGTCCTTGTGGCATTAGCCACCAGGTCCTAGACAGCCCTGAGGTACAATGTCTGGGGTTTTGGAGAGGAAGACATGTGAATATAATAAAGCTGAGCCAATCAATTATTGGTTGTGCCTCCCACCTGTCAAAAATGGATGGCATTGCTATTTTTGGTAGCAAACTGAATATGCTCCAACAGAAATTTTAAAAATTACAATAAAAACTGACATCTACAGCAGGGTTTCTCAGCCTTCAAACTAGTGACATTTTAAACTGGATAACTTTGTCATAATGGACTGTGCCATGTATTAGAGGCTATTTAGCAGCATCCTTGGCCTTCATCCATTAAATACTAGTAGCACTTCCACAGTCAACAACCAAAAATGTCTCCAGGCATTGCACAATGTCTTTGGGGAGCAAAGTGGCTCATGGTTGAGAATCACTGGTCTAAGGATGTTGTATAAGTGACAATAAGTTAGAACACGCTTTTTTTTTTTTAGCACAGCAAAATCTAGTCCCACATAGCAAGTGAAATTGCTATGAGTTAGTGTAGTTCTTGTTTATCTAGATTAACCTGGGAGCCAGTGTGGCTGATTTGCTTGATATGACTTCATGTCCTTGAGCCACCTGTAAGAATATATCCTGTCTGCTCTTTCCCAGGCACAACCAAAACCAGGGAGTTTGAATTATTTGTCTTGTGTTTGTATCCCTCTTACTGTAATTGGCACCATTTTCCTAGCAGTCCTAAAACAAGCAAGAGAGAGGGAAAAGGGAGGACAGGCACTATAATGAAGCAGAGAAAAAGAACTTAGCTAACGAAAGAAAGAGTCTCATCAATCTGAGTGCTATTGTTTTCTGGGTCTCACTCTGACTGTGGGCCAGAGCTGGTATGGATGTAGACTGCACCTCTAAGGAGAGTCCTGAGAGGAGTAGAGCAAGTCCCAGGCCAGAAATAATCCTCATTTCTTCATTACATTGTGCCACTTGGTACATTTAGTAATGTTATTCTATCTTTCTTAATATTTATTGTTTGATTTATATTTTTCTTTTGTACACAAGTCATTTTTAAAAACTAATTAGATTGCGATCTAAGTTTTTTTTTATTCAATGAAGATGAGTAACGGGAAACTACTAGACACTGACGTGGGGAAAGAAGAAAGTTCTTCACTCATCACTTCCATGTGTCTTTAATCTGGCCCTTCCTACACAGAGAAATTAAAAGTCCAAAGGGTGTATGTGAAAAAGAGATGAAGGGTGAGGGAAACTACAGGTTGATGGAGATAAATATCAAGGGCTACAGTTAGTTGGATGGATGAGAAGCAGGGTGCTATAGAGGGACAGGAGACACAGCGCTTTCCCTGCACAACCCGGTGGGCGGGACAGCCCAGGGCCAGAGAGTAGTCATGATAGGACACTACCCACGCCTGCCCTGTGTGTGCGTGTTTCCACCCATGCTTCACACTCCTAACTGCTGCCCTGGGAGCAGCAACACGTTGGTCATCATAAGATTTCTAATTATCTGCATTATTGGAAATGAAAGTACTGAAGATATCCCAGGTCCCTAGGAAGAAGTGCATTTTACAAGGCTAGGGCAGATGGAGCAAAAGGAGACTTTTTCAATGAGGCTGCATTAGCAAATGGTTTGCTTCATCAGGTGAAGTTTTGAGAGAGTGGCGTGAGCACCAAGCCTCCTTTGACAGAGGCAAAAGGGGTAGATGTGACTTTAGATTAAGAAGCACTTAAGGAGTATTGTGATGTACACTTGTAATCCCAGCACTCTGGAGACTGAGGCAGGAAGATTGTAAATTTCAGGCCAGCCTGGGCAACTTAGTGAGACTCTGTCTTAAAATAAAAATGGACAAAAAGACTGAGGATGTAGCTCAGTGACTTACCTAGAATTTGCAAGACTGAGTTTGATACCTAGTATAATTTAAATTTTACAAAAAGGATTGATGGGAAAGAGAGGGCTGTGCTGCAGGGGTAGAGACTGGAGAGGAAGATGTGTGTACAGAGGGCCTGCAGAGAATTGCCTCTGAGAAAGACAGCTGGAGCTGAGACCAGCCGAGCAGGCAGACGAGTTCTGTAGACCCGAGCCAGAGAGGACCTGGGGCCTTAGCAGCAGAGGGATCTGAAAAAGATGTTTCTGTCTTACAAAGAGAAACTGCAAAGCAAAATGAGAACTGGAGATGCATCTGTTATAAGAGTCTGATTTATGCATGTCAAATCAACCAAAATGAATGAGATTGCAGACATCTGTGACGACTTGTCTCCATGTCCTGGGAGCCCCAATATTTCTAGAAGAGGAAATAAAGCTGCTTTGTACTCTGAAAGACTAAGTGGGTGAAACTTGTGAGCTAGGTCTAGAGACAAACTTGTGATTCCCTGGCATAGAAGTGATTGTTGAAACCAAGGTGTACTTGCATGTGTGTGCATGTGCACGTGCGTGTGTGTTAAAGAAACACCTGGGGCAAACCTGGAGCCTGGAACATGCTATATACACAAGCATCTCACCAGTTCTATGCAGCCCTGAGCAACTATGGTTCTCAGCCCCTAATCCTTGCCCTTCCTTGATCTCAGTGCCTTCTCCGTCTTTGAGAGCCAGAGCTAACTTTCAATACTAGTGACAGCACAGACGTCTATGTTCTGCCAACCAAAGGTGCCCTGCGCTGGCTTTTATTTTGACTGTGTTCTAGGGCCTCCTATTTCTGGCTATGCTGACACTGAAGCTGAGAACACAGGCTGAGGTCTGATGAACCTACCTTTCCCTGGCCTCTCATTTTCCCTTGCTCGAATACTTTGCTTGGTGATTTGCTTTTTCCCATCCCTGGCCATTCAACTATCCTTACCTCTCTCCCTATTTGCTTTGGCTTTGGACCACACAGAAGCCTTTGGTACCTCCATCATCTACTCTCTTTCTTGGACACTAATTTCCATCACCTAGCTATGAGGGGGCCTGGACTTTCTTGGCAAAGGCCCCTGTCTCTGGCTCTAAATCCTCCCCAACCTCATCTGAATTTGTCTCCTCTGGCTTTAGTATTTTCTGTTGGTCAAACCTGTGTATTCCTCCTTCCTATCCTATAATTTGTGTTTCTTCCTCAAGGGTCACTATTGATTTTCAGGGTGCCAGGGGGAGGGCAAGGGGATGGGCAGTGGTAGGGGGGTGTCTTCTGGACATGCCTGAAAGAGGAACAGGGAATTGAAGCCACAAGGGACAGGGCCATTGAAGGCTGCACAAAAAGTATCACATCTACATAGAGGTGAGAGACAGTCCTACTTTATTTCCCACATTAGGGCTGAACAGAAAAGGTTCGGAGATATACCTTCAGGGAAAAGAAGGTGGCTAATACACGACCAGGAAAGCCACACAGCCTAGACTTACCTTCCCAGGCAAGAAAGCTGGGAAGCCCGGAGCTCAAAAGGGAAGAGACCAGAGTTGGGATGTTAACGGGGATATTCTTGGGGAAAGAGCCCGGACCATAAGACAATATCCTCTAGCTCATGCATGATGGGCTACTGAGGGGAAGGAAACCCCCTGTCTTCATGCTGTCTCCACCAAAACCCTTAATAAAGCAGTAGGGGAAGTCTGTCCAGAACAGCAGGTAACATGTGGCATCTGTCAGGCACTCGCAGCAGGAATGGGGTTGGGGTGGAGGCACAGCCACTTTGGACACAGGAAGTCACAGTTGCAGTAGACAGTGAGGGCCAGTTACTGGAGAAGCTTGACATAATTTGCAGGGAAGAGTCCAAAATGACCACGACATTGTCCCCGCCACCAGCCCTCATCCACCATCTCGATGTCAGTGATGATGTCGTCTGGATCAAAGGAAAGCTCATCACTTCCCTCTGGAGGACGTGGAGAGAGCATAGGGTGGTTAGGGGGGAATCCCAAATGGGCCCGGATTTCCCCTTCATGCTGAACCAGGCCCTCCCCTGACTCCTAGGTCCACCCCCCTTCCCTTGTACCCAGCTCCTCAGGGCCCTCCACACCTACCTCCTTGGTAATCATACATGGCTACAGCTGAGATCCCCACAGCCCCATGTCTGCTGCCTGACGATCCTGCACAATGAGAAACACAAACATGTTCTCAGCCATGCCGTAAGTCTAGGCTTTCCTGGTCGTGCATTAGCCACCTTCTTTTCCCTGGAGGTGTATCTCTGAACCTTCTCTGTTCAGCCCTAAAGGCAGACACACAGGTCCTGCGGGGCAATGTGGAAAGGGCGAAGCTCCACTTTGGCTCTCCTAGACCCGATCAAATCCAGGAAATGCTTCTCCTCCATTCCTGCCACCACAACTCACCAGCCTGGGCAGAGGGAGGTGAGGAATCCTCAGGCTCCAGCACATCCTCATAGTCCCCCTCTGCCTCGTCGTCATGCCTGCCTATGTCTTCAACGTCCTCATAGTCATTTTCAGGCTCAGGCTCAGGCTCTACTTCATACAGGGGCTCTTCCTCCACTTGGAAGCCTTCTGGGGTCCTAGGGGGCAGAGCTGGGGGCTCTTCGTTGTCCTGAAAAGAGACAGAGTAGAGCAAGTGACTTCTGCTCTGCAGGAGGTGGTCAGTGGAGGCTTTGGGGGGGACTGCTAACACCCCACCACCTTTACAGTCCTACCGACTATGCCCGCCCACTAAGAGTCTCTGCTCAGGGACACAGTCCTTCAGTCACCCCACCTGCCTCTCAGAGCCTCAAAACACTTACCAGGAGTTGAGGGGAGAAGATGTAAAAGGTGTGAGGGGAGTGGGAAAAAGTCAGAGCCCTGGGAAGACCAGGAAAACATGAAACTAAAGTGCCTCAGGACAAGGCTAAGAGAATCGACTGTCCTATGGGTCTTAGCCCATATGAGTCCCAGGAAAACCATGATGGATGGTTACCTTACACCTGCCTAAGACATGAGGAGTAGGGTAGGGAGCGGAGAAGTTCTGGGCTTTTCTTACCTCCAGGGGGCCCTGCCTCATGGGCAGGGAGGGCGCTGGGCATTCCCTGCTGGGTCTCACAGGCTCAGGCTGTGGTGCTGGGTGACTCTGTGCTGGAGGCCAGGCCTGTGGAGAATGAAGCATCCCTCCAGCAAGCACCCACTGCCTGCACACTTACACTTCCCAGGAAACTCTTCTAGTCTGTGCCCGTCCAAACAGAACTCATCCCTCAAGATCAGCTCCAACCTGAAGTGATAGCTCTTCCCTCAGTTCCTTCAGCCTGTATAGGCTGGTGACCTGCCTTCAGTTGTACTAGATAAGTTCTGTTGGTTATTTTTTCTGAAAGTCTGTTATATAAGACCAATTACACAGTCAGATTGAATCTTCCTAAAGACAGGGACAGCAGACTGCTTCACACAGGATGGGCCTCTGCCTTATTTTCTGCCAATCTTTTGAACCCCGTAGAGCTGAGCAAGGGACCCTGGGTGCTGATGCTGAGGCCAGGTGCTTACCTCTGAGGAGATTTTCTTGGGCAGTGGGGCTGGCACCACTGGCTCTTCCACAGGAGCTTCTGGCTGCCGAGCCTCTTGGCTCATCTTCACCACAGCCTTTCGCTCCTGTTGCTGTCTGGCCATCTGCTTTGCCTTCTCCTCTTCCTCCAACTTCCTTTTCTCCTCAGCCATGGACTCAAATTTTGCCTTCAGCCCACGGGCACCACTGGAAGCTGAAGACATAGGCAAGATCACTTAATATCTAAGAGGAGAGAAAATGGGGAGAGTTCTCCTGGAGGGGAACGTAAAGAGGTGGTGATAGAAGAGTGTAAGAGGATGATTTGGCCATGAACCTCAGATTTCCATCTGACCAGTCTGTGTGACCTTAGAATCTTGTCCTTCCTAAATTACAGGCCTTGGTGCCCTAACCAACATCCTTTCCTGGCTACCTTCCTTACATCTTTAATGCCTTCTAGCCACCACCATCTCCTGCCTCTTCCCAAGTTCCCACCCCATCCATCTTTCCCAAGTAGTTTCCCATCCCTCCATACTTGTGTTCTTTGTTCCCACTTCATTTCCCAACACTACTCCATCTCTCTGTCCACTTGACATGGCTTTTCTAGGAGACAAAATCTGGGAATATGAGTGTGGAGATCAAGTCATTCTCAGCTAATCTCAGTAGTTGATGGTACGCAGATCGTCTCAGGAAAAAGGAAGGGAGAGGAGGCTGATGATCACAGAGAGAGAGAGTCATTAAGACTCACCAGCTTCTATGGGTGTTGTCTTCTTATAAGCTGTGGTTGGGGCCTCCATCTCACTGAAGCCAACAGCACTCTGCAGGTAAGAGGATGGTATGTGTGGTGTGGAAGGAATAGGGGTGGCCATGGCCCAGAAGGCAGTACTGAGGCATTGGGGTCACTATAGGAGACATTCCTTAACTATGTGTTATTCAATGGTAGCACAGGGTTTTCCAATTTTGCTTTGTAGTAGAGAAGGGTAAATATACTCTCACCTGATAGCCTCAGCCCTCCTTTCTAGAAACTCAGTGTACTTAAAATCTCATGTCTCCAAGTCCAGGTGCCTAGTATGTCACAGAACCTCTAGCTAAGGTAGGAGGAGTGACTAACATGTAAGAGGAAAATTGTGTGGGGTAGAAAGAGACTAAAGACTGTGTCAAACAATGCCAAGCAACCCGTGAAACTTCACATCCTACATCACCATTCCTTGGCATTTATCTCTCCTCTCTGTCTCTCCTTGCTGTACTACATTCTCCTCAGTTAAAGCTCAGGCTGTGGAATTCATGTCCATTAGATGCTGAAGGTAGTCAGTGGGAGAGCAGGACCCCAGTGGGCAGGCTCAGGACACATAGCACCCTGTCCCTCCCTTCCCCAGCACTGCCTCTCACTATTCTCTGTGCACTTCCCTAAACGCAGGGAATGCTTCTTAAGACATGGATGTTCTGGTGCTTTACCTTATCCACTCGGTCCTTCTGGATTCCATACTGGCCACCAAAACCTTTGGCATAATCTGTAAGAAAGAAAGTTCTGAGAGTCAAATAAGAGGTTAAAATGCAGGGAATGGGTGTGGAGAAAGAGCAGTGGGAAAAAAGACTGGAAAACAGGAAAGGGGAGTACAGAGAGATACAGAGGGAAGTGGTTATCAGAAGACAAAGGCAAGGATGGAAAGAGAGAAAAAAGATGAGGAGGGGGAAAGTTAAAGAACAGAGGAGACAAGTGATAGACAAGGAGAAATATAAAAGAAGAAACAGAAGAAAGGACAGCCCTCCAGCCAAATGCTGAGTCGTTCTGTGAAGCGAAGAGCCTGGAAGACTCAGCCAAGCAACCTCCTCCCTCAGCAGCTCCCTCTCTTTAGCCTCCTTCCTCTGCCTGCCCTTAACCCAGCAGTTGTCCTCTCTGCCCACCCCATCCATCCCTTAGTCCCACTCTGGACCCCTGCTCAGCTTCCAGCAAGCACAAGGACAGAAGGAAGGCCCTAGGCTCCTCTGCGGCCTCCCCCTCCCAATCCCACTCACCTTTCTGGGACTCGTGTTTCTCTGTCTCTCCCTTGTAGTCATATCCCAGGGCAGCTTTGTCCTTTTTGTCCTTCTCCACTCCATAACGGCCACCAAAGCCCCGAGAGTAATCTAGTTAAAGGGGAAATCATGAGGGCCCACCCTCAGCCCACGGGAACATGCTGGAGAAAAGTTGGGAGGCAGAATGACAGGGGCCTGGGGAGAGAGCAGGCCTCAGACACAGGCCTGGCTTAATTGAAAACTGCCTCCTCTTTCCCTCTCCTTCCTGGCTTCCACCCCCTAGAGGACCATTTCCACACCCCACCCCACCGATTTGTGCAAGGAAGGGACAAGTATAGAAAGTGTGTGGAGAGATCGTCAGGAAAAATTACAGATAGAGATGTGAAATACACCTATTCTCTAAGCTGATATAAACAGAGATGTCAGCTAAAATGTAACACTTTCTTAAACAGTGAAACTCAAAGAAGAAAATCTTGATTCCACGAAGATCCAGAGGAAGCAAGCTGAGTATGTGTGAGGATAACTGTGAGGTGACGTCACAGGGAATGTGAGAGTGTCTTTAATTCCAAATTGGGATCTAAAGTCTGGGGTTCTGATTTCTGTACAACAGCAGACAAAGCAGGGGAATGGGAGCCACAAAGGAGACTATCTAGTCCTAATAAAAGAATTCTAGAGAAGCACTCACTTGTCCAGGAAATGGCGAAGAGACTTGTAGTTTGTTCAGCATTTGATAGGGGGAAATTTAATTGTGAGATTTGGAAACTTCAGGCCCTATACCTTACAGGGATTAAGTAGAAAATGAAGGAATCATAAAAGTGAGTTTATGCCAATAAATTAAACAACATAGGTAAAATGGATAAACTTCTTGAAAAGTACAACATGCTAAGCTGACTTAAGAAAAAACAGGAAGTCTGAATAGTCCTGTATGCATTTAATTGTACTCAACAAGGAAAAAAAAAATGGACCATTACTATCAACAGTAGAATCCAGATTTCTTTATATTAGGCTCTTACCCAACTCAAAGTATATGAAACTCCTATAAAACAAATATCCCTGTATCCACTGAAATAAGTTCACAAAAATGAGAAAATAAATAACTACTAAGAAAAGCAGATTAATCAAACAGAATTAACCCCCAAGAATTGCAAATGATAAAATATTTGAAATAAACTATAAAATGAATATGTTTAAAATGATTAAGAGCTTAAAGGAAGTAGGGTGTCTTATTATGAAAACATTATGGAAAAAGAACCAATATATTTGCAAAGGAGCCAAAGTGAACTTCAAGAAATGAAAACACTTGAAACTTAAAATTCTAGTGTGAAATTTAAACAATAATTAGCCATACTTGCGGGGGAGGGGATTAGTGAATATATCATCGATCAAAGAGAATTACCTAAAGTACAGCACAGTGAGGTAAAGAGATGAAAATAAAGCAGAGAAATTAAGAGATATTGAGAGAGAATGAAAGATCTAATATGCATCTAGTGGGAGTTCCAGGAGAGGGAATAAAACCCGAGAGAAGAGAGGAACTATTCAAAGAGAAAATGCCTGAGAACTCTTCACAGCGAAGCTCATGCTGAGGCGGGAGAGGAGTAAGAAGTCTCACATCGGATCATAGAACAGACCTAACATCTGTGCATACATCAGAGACAAAATAAAAACCTTGCAAAGTTTTTTGAAAAGACAGAGATAAGTTATGCTATCTAAAAAGAATGATGATTAGATTGATACATGAGAGGTGCCAGAAAAATGAAACATCCTCAAAGTGATGAAGGGAAAATAACAATGAAGAATGGTGCAAGAAATTAACATTGTTTAAAGACTGGTAGTTCCTTTAAAAGCTCTCACTAAAAGAATTAACAAGCCATCTACTTTAGCAAGAAGAAGATAAAAGAAGCAAAGAGGAAACAATGAAATACAATAAACAATGATGAGCTTGGAAATTGGTAGTTGTTGGTCAGTTTAAGCATTATTGTTTGGAAAAGATATCATGCCTATATCTTATATTCTGAATAACTACTACTAAGATAGCAATATACAATGTACTAACTCTCCTACTAACCTGTTTTGAGACTCTGTTTTATAGTTATTTTTATTTTTTCTCCTTAAAATAAATAAATAAATAAATAAGCGTTCACTGTGTAATGAGGGACAGGTTAAACACTAGATATAACCAATATACCAGACAGCAACAACAAGGAAGACTGCAGAAAGAATGCATGGTATAAAGAATGCTTTTAAACTATACTATGTCTCATCCAGGATTAGTTGTAAATTCAAGTCAAAGATACAAGTTAAACTTTAAGAGGACCCTAGCATAAAGGAGTAGCATGCCTTAGTTTTAATCACCATAGGAAAAAAGAGATTAAAAGGAACTTGACCAATCTCGTTGAAAGCAACAAAAGAGAAAGAAAAAGGCAAGCATGACCAGAAATAAAAAGTAAATAAAAAAGTGGGAGCTGAGCAATGGAACCCCGGGGAGCCGAGGGAGGCTCCTGGGAGGTGGCATCTTAGCAGGGCTGCGGCCAGGTGGGTGTCGAGGCTGAGGTGCGTTCCTTGCCTTTCTGGGATGCGTGCTTCTCTACTTCTCCTTTGTAATCGAAGCCCACTGCTGACTACAGAGAAGAGCAAAAAGAACTAGTTAGAGTCCGAGATTTCTGCCCTCTCCCTCACTTACCCACCCTTAGTCCCAGCTCAGCCCTCGAGGTAGTGTACAGAGGCTCAAGGTGGGTATGAGGTTTACATAGACAGAGTCTGATGGCTGGTGTCAGGCAATGGAGTACAGCACAAAGCACAGCCTGTGGATGCAGACAGTTCTAGAGCCAAACCCAAACCCCTATTCACAGTTGTGTGGCTGTAGGCAGGTTCCTTAATTTTACAGAACACTGATCTCTTCAAATAAAAAATGAGAAGTGTATCTGCCTTATGTATCTCGACTGTAAAATGAGAGAAATGATCCCTCTTCATCTGGGATAATATGACAACTAAAGGGAACAAGTTCGCTCCATCCATCTATCTATCTATCTATCTATCTATCTATCATCTATCTATCTATCCACCTACCTATCATCTCTCTATCCATCTATATCTATCTCTTACCTGCGCTGAGTCCTTCGCTAAGTAATCTTAAGTAATCTCAAAACTGAAATGAGAAAATAGGCAGAAAAGTGCCTCATAAATTATACAGACCATGCACATGTACTGCTGGTTGATTTTGCTGTGCCTATTCTCTTTCATTACGCAGCAGTGCAAACACAAACATGCATATTTAGGGAGGATGGGAGCAATCAGGAGCATCTGGATCCTGGCTGGCTCCAGGACTGAGAGCATTGACCAGAGACCCAGCATCACCTCAGAGCAGCGTCTTCATTGGTTCAGTAACTTCAGGTCTCTAAGCAAGTCTAGGGTTTTGCATGATGGGCACTAAGGAACATTGTTTTTTGATTTACATGACACTCAATTATTTAGATGATTAAGTTTGTAGCAAACTATCACCGCCTTTAAAATTATTTTCTGTGTTTTCCTTTCTCTTATAGCATGTTTTCAACTTTCTGGGTTTGATTTGGTCCCCCCCCTGCCACATACACATACTACCTATGCAAACAATTAACTTCTAGTACTTAGCTTTATGGATTCAGTATCACCAAATTAGCAATGGCTGATAAATTTTTAAAAATCTCAGTCATTTGTGAGAGAGATGTCCACTCTCAGTGTGCAGCTGCAGGGAAACAGACATCAGTCTGCACCATGAATTATAAATTCAGAGTCTGATTTAATAACTGTGGAACCATGGGCATTAGCGAATCCAGTCTTCTTCTCCTATTCTTTGTACCACCCTGTAATCATACTGTACTACGCTTTCTCCTTAAGACTACTCTTATACAAAGGAATCTATAAACAGCTGGACTTTAGAGATTGATGTTAATCCTGTGAAAAGTAACTCTTACCTTCTAAGAATTTGTGATCCTAATCACTGTAGTTGATTTTTTGCTGCCATAGTACTAGTATTTATCTGACCTCACTTTTCCTGGAAGGCATCAACATTTATTTATAAGGCTTTGATATAAGTCCAGAAGAACAATTTTGGAAATTCTGTCTTCTCAGTTCATGTGCACAGGTAAAATAAAGAATCAATGAATTGAGGAGGTCTTAGTCAAACAGAGTTTGAAGACCTTTGTCTTTATTTATTTCTATTTTGTAGGCTGGAGATAGAGCCTGGGGCCTCCTGCATGCTAATCAATCCCCCCTGCTGAGCTGCCTGGGCCCAGTCTGGGCCCTCATTTCAACGAATGCCTTCAGCTGAGCATGTTGCCTCCAATGTTCACACTTGGGACCTTGCTGAGGGAAGTCACAGGAACCATCCTTGTGATGGTGCCTGACTCCAACATCCACTGTCTTTTACCTCAAAATGTGTTCCTACATCTCCTTGGGAGTCAGTCTTGGTAAGTGTCACAAGATTGAAAGAGGAAGGTTGTCACTTACTTTATCAGCTCTGTCTCTCTCAACTCCATATTTGCCCCCAAAGCCTTTAGCAGCATCCGTCTGTGAAGAGTGTTTCCCCACCTCTGCAACATACTCGTGGCCCACAGCACTCTGAGAGAAAGCAAGAAAGAAATGAGGCAAGGGGCAAAGCCACCTTTGGAAAAAATAAATACAGAGATGCATGGGATGTTGTTAGCATACACAGAACTTCCACTCCACCTCTGGCAGTGGTGCCACATAATGTGTGACAGGAGAGCACGGTGACTCTTCCTGGAGCCCTGTGCCTCCCTAGTTCTTCTTCACTGCCATTAGGGAGACGTCACTCAGAGATGCCCAGAGGATGGGCGAGGGCCACGGGAAATAATAGACTAGGTAGACTGAACAAAAACAGACCTAAAACAAGGCCACCAAATAAAAATGAGCAGTTTGAGGGAGACCTAAGGGGACTGACTGGATAATACCATGACTGGAGTGAATTTTTCACTAAAACAATTGTTTTTGTCCTAACTCTTTGTGTGTGGCCACCAAAGTTTAGAAGTACATCCTGAACTTTTCTACAACATATAATGGGTAATATGAATATATACCAAATAATCACCAAACATCGAAAAAAAAAGCAAGTAAAGTAGCAACATAGACACAATACATTTTAAAAAGCAGCAAATAACTCTAAAGCCCGTTTTTCTCCTTCTCCACCTTCCCAATTAGTGCACCAGGGGCTGCACAGGGCCAGCTTCTCTGAGCTTTTGACTATTTTCTGTCATCTACATCTTTCGCACTGAGATTAAAAAAAAAATTGATACTAACCATGTGTTGACATTCCATTTTAAATCCCAAAAGCATACTGTACTTTTGACAAGCTCTAAACCATAAATGAACACCTAAGTCAATGACTCATTTATCGTTTATTTTTTTAAGCAGATTTCTCCCTTTCAACTCACTTTGTCCATTCGGTCTCTTTCCACTCCGAAGCGCCCTCCATAGCCGTGGGACGCTTTGGGCCCTGATTCCATCTCTTTCTTCTTGAGAACATCGTGCTCCTCTGACACTGTACTCCTCAGCTGGTGGATGCTGGAAGTAACCACATGATGAGACCCGGCACAGGAAGGCCAAGGAACCCTCCCTCCCGGGGAAACACACTTCTAGGTCTGTTTGCTCAGCTGTAGCAATAACCTGAGTCCCCACAGCATACTGGGGATGGTTCTGGAGGCACAGCTCAGTAGGTCTGTGTATGACAGACTGATGGGAATTCTCCAGGAGACATTAGCGTTTCCTCTAGTCTATTATTTTGCTCATGAACATATCCTTCTGATCTTTAGTCCTATTTTTCATGTTCTCAGGTATTAGTACAATGATGCCTATCCTATATTGTAATAACTGGGAAGCTGTCCTTCTCTCTGAGTGAACCTTTTTTCTATCAGTTTGGCAACTGATCTCAAGAAGCATAAAACTATTCATATGCACTTGGGCCCACACGTTCTAAAAAGTGTACTTCAGAGAAATAATTTTAAATGTGTATAGCAGAGCTTAATGTTTAATCATTCATTAAAACTGTGTATATGGTACCGGAAAGCAAAAAAAAAAAAAAAAAAAAAAAAACCCTAGATGGCCAATAACTGGCAAATAATCTGGAAAATTGAAATACCACCTTTTAGCACATATTAGAAGTCATTAAAAGTGAGGTTATAAAAATGCAGCATTGGAAAACTTTATTTATGCATCTTGAACCCTTTCTTCCCAAGCCCGATAGTTTCTAAGGCACTAATAACAAAAACCTACTATAAATTCACAAATCATTAACTGTTATAATCATTTAAAGCCCAAGTCACTTCGATTTGGGATGCTGCTCAGTAAGGGTAGGAAACTCAAAGGAGGATTGTCTACTTCACATTCACTTCCTTCTTTACCACGAAGGTGACTGCAATATCCAAGAGAGTGGAGAGAGACAGCAGTGAGGTCAGCCTGAGAATATGAAGCCACAGCCCAGCACAGTGCCATTCAGCTACAGGGATCCCCACTTGGGATCCCCCACACAAGGACCGCTGGGATTCTTTAAAACATTCGAGCAAAAGAATCCCAAATAAAAAACTTGACTTTCTGCAATAAATAATACAGGTTTGCTGGGATCTCACCAGCTCAGGTCAGACAGACTCTTGTTACAGACAGACTCTTGTTACAGGTAGGGTGGCCATCTCAGTGGAAATTGTCTTCCTTCGTGGAAGAACAGATACATCTGGAGGTCTTGAGGAACACTCCCATCAAGGGCCTTTTAAAAGCTTTCTCGGCTTGGGCCACAGTTAATTTTAGAACGCTGGCTCTGAGCCAGGTGGAATTAATCTAAGTACTGGAAGAACCCTGTGTTCCCATGTCTCCTCTAAACCTGCTGGCAGCAGAGACCGCAGAGATCCTATATTGTAGTTCAACCGAACCAATACTTTAGAACTGGCTGTGTTGAAAAGCTGCTGGTTCCAAAACATGCAAATGACTGTTCACGGTTGCCCAGCCTAAGTGTTTGGATGAGGGACAAAAAAAAAAGGGGGTGAACATTACTTTTGACTGAGAAAAACTTTCCAGGTTTTAATGGTTTTAGTAGTCTTTTTTAAAATTACATAAATTTTTATTAACAGAATTTCACATGTAATTCCTTCACTCATTACTCATTGAGGTCAATTTAATGAAGTTCTTCAACATAACCCTTTTTAAAAGCACAGTTGCTTAATCCAGTCATGTTATCATAATTCTTCTTAACTGCATTTGAATTATGCACAATGATGGCTTCAAAACCCCTGGGATCTTAGATTTAAATTTCTTCCAGAAATTTAATTCAGGAGCATTTAGGGTGGATGCTTCTACTTTGCTCAGACGCCTTCTCTAAACATGCATGAATTCATATTCCTTTCCTAAGCTACCTCACTGAGGAGAAGTACAGATATCGAAGATTTTAAAAAGTATGAGGCCTTCCATACTTTTTGCTGTCTTGCAGTCCCTTATCACAGGCCTAAGAAACAGATCTGTAAGCAAAACAGAACCACAGAGTTCTAGATGAGGTGTTTCCAACAATGTGCAGCCATGCTCAGTGATTGTTAAAGGGTTTCTATAGTAGAAACAAGTTTCTAAAAGAGATGAGAAAAATGACACTGGGAAGTAGCCAATTAATAGATGACATAAAGTATAGTCCAAAGATGGTTCCAATAAATAATATCATTTAAGTGAAAATGCTGTAGCCCAAGGAAACCAGCTTTTTAGTAACTTCTTCAGGGTATAGGCTATAATCCATTCTGAATGGATCTTCAAATATCTTTCCTTTATTTGACAAATATTAATTAGACAACTGTTGAGTGTGTGGCACTGTTAGGCTCTGAAGACATGAAGGTGAGCAGTGTGTGGAGATAGTGGTGGAAGAGTGAGGAAAACAAAGAGTTACAATTCAGTGCATTGAGTGCAATACCTAAGCTTCAGGTATCTGTTTTTAAGTTTTCAAATACCTTGGATTAATAAAGCAATGCAGCTTATGGGACGCAAAATCCGGAGTCTCACAGTTGAAGAGAAGGGACAAACCTTTGTGGTTTTATTATAGAATTGAAAGGACAAAGGTGAATAATTCTGACTACAAGGTCTTTACAGGTGAAATGATCGTGTATTTGGAAAATGAATCAACAAAAGGGGAACTAAAACTATAAGGGACATTTGGCAGAGCTACGGAATACCAGGTCACTATATCAACACAAAGTGTATTTCTACAATCTAGTCATGGCCATTTGCAAGTTGAAAATTAACAAATATCAGCTACAGTCATGTGAAATATTTTAGTATAAATCTAACAAAATATTATACCTTAACACTGGAAAACATTTCTGAAAAAAACTTTAAAGGTAACCTCAAAAAAAAAATGTAGAGACAAGCTAGACTCATGAATTAGAAAAGTCAGTCTTACTATTAAGATGTTACCCCCCAACAGATGACCTATGCATTCAATGTAATACCAATCAAAATCCCAACAGGCATTTTACAGGAATTGACTAGCTTATTCTAAAATGTACGTGGAAATATAACCCACTGGAGTACTGAAGTTTTATTTATATTTTTAAAAAGAAATATAAAATGGGAGGACTATTTAATGACTTACAAAGCTGCAATAATCTCTGCAAGTCCACATGCTGTCAGGGTAGACATATAGCTCAGTGAAACAGAATGGAGTTCAGAAATAGATTCACAATGATAAGGTCAACTATTCCAGCTAAGTCAATGGGAATAGATTTCCTTTTTGGGTGTGTGTGGTGGGAGGGGGTACCTGGAATCAAACTTAGGACCTCACACATGCCAGGCAGGTGCAGTGCCATTGAGCTATATCCCTGGCCCCAAAGAACAGACTTTAAATGGTTCTGAACAACTAAATATCCCTATGTAGGAAAAGATGTACCTCGGGCTTGATCTTACAAAAGTTAAATTGACATTTGATCATAGAGTTAAGTGTAAAAACTAATACTATAAAGCAGAAGAAAATCTTCACAACTTTGGGGCAGATAAGAATTTCTGAGATACACTAACAATAAATATTTTTTGATAAGTTAGACTTCCTCAGAATTAAAATCTTCTGCTCGACCAATGATGCCATTAATGAAATGAAAGGAAAATTACAATTTGGGAGAAAATATTTGTAAAAGTCATGAATGGTACAAGATAAAATGCTCAATAAAGTTATTCACAAAAGAAATACAAATTAAAATCATCACATACCCATAAGAGTAGTTGAAATTAAAACTATTGACCAGGACGTAGCGCTGCTGAGACCCGTACATTGGTAAATAGGAATGATAACTAGTAAACACCTTCCAAAAAATAGTTTGGTAGTTTCTTAAGTTAAGTACACACTTAGTATATGACTCAGTGATTTTATTACTAAATATTTCCCAGGAGAAATAAAAATATGTGTCAGTAAAAAGATTTGTACCCAAATGTTCATAGTATCTGTGTAATAGATTCAAATGTCCAGCAACAAGGTAATGTCTAAAACTGTGGTATTTTCACACAATGGGATACTCTTTGACAATAAAAAGAAGCAAAACACTGATTTATACAACACCATGCCTAGATCTCAAGAACATTAGGCTGAATGAAAGACAAACTCAAAAGAGTAAAATCATCATTATTTCCTTTCCACTGCATGTGACATTCTAAGACAGGTAAAATCACCCTATCTTGATAAAAAGCAGATCAGTATTTACCTCCAGACAGAGGTAGAGAAGGGAGGCATTGACTACAAAGAGGCACAAAGAAAAATTTTATGGCAATGGAAATACTCTGTATCTTGCTTGTATTGCATTTTTCTCCTAAATACATATATGACCAAAATTCACCAAACTGGCTGTGTGTGGTGGGGCACATCTGTAATCCCAGAACTTGGGAGGCTGAAGCAGAAGGATCATTGTGCATTCAAGGCCAGTCTGAACTACACAAAGACAGATTCAGTCTCAAAACAAAAATTTCACCAGACTATTTCTTTATAAATATTATACTCGATAAGGTTAGTTTTTAAAATAAGAAAATAAAGAAAAAATTAAAGACGTTAGGCATTCTTAAAGGGGTTTATGCTTATGAATAAAATTATAGAATGTTATTAAGGCCAACCTACATGTCATTCTAAATGGCAATCACAAAAAGCAGTAATTCATAGGAATTTATATTCTGTTTCAACAAGAAAATTGTAAACACGGTAATATTGTGTTTATTAGAGAGAAACAACATCATATATTGGTTAGAATTCAGGTCATGGAGTCAGACTGAGCTGAATTTAAATTGTTGATATATTATTTGTGTCCTTGGACAAATTGTTAAACATCAATACATCTGGTCACTTCTCTGTGAAATCAGGATGACAGCATCATTTATAATACATGGTTGTTTTGGAAAAGCCCTGAGTTTTGCATGACGTATAATAGCTCCATAATTACTGGCCATTGGCCCTATGTTAGAGACATGGCTCTCCGCAGTACCTCTGTGAAGTAGACAGGGCTGGTACTATTATTTCTAATCACATAGGAAAATAGAAACACAGTAGTGAAATAATTGCCTTTAATGCTTTGATTCCCTATATAGGAGAGCTGAGACCTGTGTCTAGAGTTTTAAAATTTTATTTTAATATTCATTTGCACTTGGTATTGAATGTCAGGGCGCAAGAAAGGAGACAGGCCCACTGAGTCATGCACATATGGTTAGCACATAGTGCAGATCTAACCTAAAAGCCAGGCAGGTTTCAGGAACCACCAAAGGCCTAGCCTGACACTGTGCTATTCCAAGTGCAGTTCTCAACTGTTTTCCACAAGGACATAAGAAAAAAATTAAGAGTACCTGTTTAGAAACTTTTATAGCAACTTGATACAGTGATCTTACATATGCTGAATGTAAAAGTAAAAATTACACATGTATTTTCTACCATTTATTTTTCCAGAAATTCAATGTTACTTTATTTTACGAAAGCATCAGCCTGTGACAGATTTGGAAATGAACAAACATGAATCGTTTTCCAGAGAGAGTTTCCTAAGTACTGTCAGAAAGTAATAAGGTTCTTTTGTCTGTATCTTTATAAGGAAGGAGGCCAAAGAAAACAAGAGAGAAAGTGGAAAGGGGCGACAGCCTTGGCAACTCAGGCGCTTTGCTCCTGTGCGTGGTAGATGAGGGATGGAGATGTATTTGTTGTCCCCCTTCTCTTCCCCTCCATCTCATTTCCCTGCCTCCCCAGGTCCCCTCCCCAACTCCACAGTCTAATCTAAATTTATTCCGGACAGACCTAAAAAAAACCACACTGTGGTATGGGGGGAGGTAGCAAGATTACTGAGAACCTGTCACTTCCTTTTCCTGCTTCCGGCCAGCTCAGCTCCGCAACAACCACACAGTCTTCTCTGACTTCCCTCTCTGCCTCAAGAGCCTTAGTGATTCGCATCTGACCGTGAAGGCCGGCTTAGCCCACAGGAACTAGAGAGAACCCAGGAGATTGGAGATTTAATACAGGCCTACCCTTTAGAGATCTCTCTGATATATGTAGGAAACCAAGGATCAGAGAGGATGAGAGATTTGTCCAAGATGACCCGGCCTGAAACCAGCACAGACTGGGCCCGGGTAAATGGCAGGTGTGTAAACTTTTGTGAAAATGTCTTCAACACTTATTCCAGTGACTACAGATCCAGTTAGGTTTACAAGGAGATATGCAGGGACACCAGTCAAAGTGATCTACACAGTGGAGTTTTGCAGTCCATGTAAATACCACTTAGGAAAAAGAAAGCCCATCATCTATTTACATGTTCATAGTAGTTTTTAAGAAGGAAATTGTAAATAATATCACTGCACACCCAAGTGCCAAGTCTACAGGAGATAGTGATGTGTGCTGTTTTATTGAGGTCTCATCTTGAATCCTAATCTGAGGGTAGCTGTTCTAATTTCCACTGATAACTAAGCTGAGATGCAGTTTCTGTGTCCATGTTCATATACTTAGCAGTGACTGTGAGTGTATCTGAATCTATCTGATATACAAACATGAGCTCCTCTGCACATTCATAGCAGGACGTAGAAATTGTTTTAAAATGTTCTGCTGCTATCTACTGTGCAAGAGACACCACGGGGAGAGAAGGGTACAATGCGTAGCCTCGTCCTGACAGTTTCCAGGATTCCAGAGCTGACTCGCCTTTGCTCAAAAAAGGAGAAGGACCTTTTAAAAAAATCTATGAGCCTATAGAGGAGTGAGCATCAAAACAGCTTCTTAAAAGATTCCAGCCCTTTTTTGTCACCCCAACTGCTTCCAGAATTGCATGCTTAATAATAATTTTTATTGAAGATATTCAATTCAAACCATGTCTGATTACACAATTACATTAGTTATTGAATATTTTCAAACTGCACAAAAATACACCCTGTTTTGTTAGTATGTTGCTTATGCCATGTGGGTATCTGCTGATACTTTTTGTAAAAACGAGATCAAGACATTTCTAAGTGTGTGTGTGTGTGTGTGTGTGTGTATGTGTATGTGTGTGCGTGTGCATTGAAATGGAGTTTAAAACTGTATTATTTTTGCCAGTTTGAGTGTAGTTGTCAATTCTTTAATTTTATTCTTCTTGTTGTTATATATATTTATTGTGTTTGCTTTCCTTCTATCATTTGACCTTCTGACACTGACCAAAGCAGACAGTCCTGGTTGATGAGTTCAATAATCAAAGGAAGAGAAGAGGCGATCTCAGTCTCAATACACAATCCCACAGAAAACTCTACATAAGTCAGTGAGTTCCTCCTCTCTTTAATACCAGAGGCTATTTCTGGTAAAATAAACATTGGACTACAATCTTAAAACCCTCAACATCATTGCTTACATAGTTTAATCATCAGGTTTTCCAAACATCGTATTTCTTCATAAAGCCTTGCAACTTCTGCAAAGTAGTCAATGACAAATTTGCATTTTAAATATTTGGGCCAAGTGTGAGAGTTGGTATTGTCCCCTTTACAGCATTTATTCTGAGTTCTTCCCCATGACGTTTTACCTAATCCTTCCTCACCCATGTGAAGTCACTCTACATTCTAAGCAGATATTTGTACTCATGCGAAAAGATCAGTGAATGATGATACATGACAGACGGATGATAGGTAGGTGGTTGGTAGATACAACCTTAGCATCTGAGTCACTTGCTCTCTGAATCTCTCATGACTGACTAAAGAAAGAGAGGCAGTTACTACAGTAGACTCCCTTGGAGAAACAACAGTTGTTAGATATAAAGGGCAGATAATACAGTTGGGGGGATACAAGGAGAGATATGACATGGGAGGACATGGTAACACATGTAGGGGCCAATGGAAACAAACTTTAGGAAAAAAACAAACATGCAGACATGAACCACCCCTCCTTTTCCTTTCACATATTCTCCTCGTCTCTGTTGTCTTGGTGCTCCTCAAATACCCTGGCCCCAGTCCCTCTGACACTTACTTGATGTGCTCTGTGTGTCCAGAGCCTTCGATGGTCTTGGCTCCCCACCGTTGCTCCTTCTCAGAGATGTCATTCTGTAAAAGACAACATCCAACAAGAAATGTGCCACACAAAAAGGGTCATATAACTGACAAACATGGCCTCTACGTCCCCTGCATTGGGCAGGGTCTTAGCACCCTGATCCCATGTAGAAATTAAACTGGTGAGTTTTGAAACCTCCATTACCACTCTGCATCCTTCACACTTTCCCCTTCCAACAAGATCTCAGTCCACATACACGCATCCCAAATCTCAGATCACATGTGCTCGCTTTGGCAGCACATGCACTAAAATCGGAAACAAATGTTAGCCCACAGGCCACAGAAGACCTAGATTCACCTGTTGCTCAGCTTCAGGATAGGCTGTCATAGCCTGTCAATTACCCTTCCAGACTCTTCCTTGCCTGTCTCTTCCCACCCTCAACACCAGCTATCACGCATGTCCCAACACGACCGCCAACTGTCCTGCAGACCCATCTCTCCACAAGGGCTATCGCAAGGGCCAGCTGGTCCTTTTCTAAGCCCCGTCAGGAGGCTGTACCTCCTGAGGGACCCAGATGTTCTCCCCCACTATACCCTCATTGTCTGAGCAAAGCTACTTCCAAACTTACCACAAAGTCAGGGTCCGTGTCCCAGTCATCACCCTGGGTCTCCACAGAAACAGATACATCATGGCCCACCACTGACTTCCACATCTGAGAATGGCAGGAGACAGCGGGAACAGGGGTCAAAGAATGAAGAGGGGAAAGGTAGGCATGCTGAAGTCAATGACACAGCAACCCAACTTTCCTGCCATTTTTTCTTAGAAGAAAATAGAATCTTGAGGCATAGCAGGTGGAAGTTCTAGAAAAGCACTCAGAGGAGAAGAGGATGAGGTTCATGTGAGACATATGTGGCCTGTGCCCATTTGAGTTTTGAGAGAAGAGTTCATAGCTGTAGATAAGACTAAATAACCTGGATCCTGAAAGTGCTAGGGCTATTCACTTGTGTCCAGAGCTCAGCCAGCCAGTGGTTTACAGTGGTGGCAACAGCGACAGGTGCTGTGACAACCACAGAAGTATAATGCCATTTCACTCAGATTTCTACACATGACTTCTTTCATAGACATAGAAATAAGGATTAGTCCCACTCCTGACAAAGAAAACCTCTCCTCCCTGTCTACAACCTACTTCACTACTGTATTGAGAATTTTTTTCAACTCTCACTGCAAGTACTGTCCTATAGTCACTCTGATACTTGCTACTGCACAAGTGTAGGTAGTCACTTGGGACAACCAACTGAAATTCCTACACTAAACAATGGGAAAACATTATTTGCTAAGAATAAGTCATTTATGAGTCAATTTAAAAAGCAGATAAATTGTATTTCTAAAGACAATAAGTGGTTCAAAATAGCATGTAATATATGCCTTATTTTAAACATCAGAAGGTATTTGATTTCTGTTCACCAAATGAGCATTAAAGAAATATTCTGAATATAAAAGAATTTCACATTGTTCTTCTTCTGAGGCTGCCCCGGGAGTTCCCTCTAGCTTTGTCACTTGGGGCTAAGAGCTGCCTGGTTGCTCCCTCTATCTGGGCTCCTGGATGGACAGTGCTCATCTGCTCTATTGGCCCAGGAATCAGGTGCTAGCTGGCAACTCTCTGCCCATCCTGCCCTCTTCAGATAGCTCCTCCCACTGGAGGACCTCCTTTCCTCTTCGTTATTTATTAAAGATCTGTTATAGCCAGTCCTAGGGCTATCCTGTCTCTCTACCTGGGCCCTCAGTTTATTGTTTCTGTTCTACTGGGAAAGTCCATCCTCCCCCATGCTGTTTGACTAATACCTTGAAATTCAGCCCAAGGGAAAGTCAGAGTAGACTGATTCAAGAGGTTCCAGAGGGAACACTGGAGAAATCAGCCCAGCCCCAGGCAGCTCTGCCTTCCTGCTGGGGCAACAGCTACGGGTGAAAGTTGGAGACAGGTAAAGAGGGTGTGTAATCCTGCATTCTTACAGTCCCTGATTCTCACATCCGGGCTTTAGAGCTGCTCTGCAACAAAAGGACTCACAGAAAGCTTGAAAGAAGTCTGAAGTATTCATAAGTAATAGGGAAGCAATGAGGACTTGGTCTCATGTTTCCTGAAGCTCAGCATTATTTTCCCATCAACCTCTTACCTTCATCCATGTCTGAAATAAAGAGAAAAGCTTCTGACAGAGATAACTTAATACTTTTTACCTACTGACCAGAAACCAAGAAGACAAGTTGCTGTCCAGAAGTGAGAGAGACTAGAGATCTAGTGAAGCATGGTGCCAGGCTGCCAGACACGAGGCTGAACTGCAGTATCAGTAAAGCACATAGACAGGAGTCAGGAGAGCTGGCACCCTCCCCTGGCTCTGTGGGCCACGGTTACAGAATCAACGCGGAGGATGTACTCTGCAGGAGAACAGGGGATACTCGCAAATATTAACTTCAAAAATCTGGAAAATCTTGATTACTTCTGATTTCCTCAGTGGAAAATAAAGGGTCTACCTAGCTATCTGTAGTCTTTTCTACTTTTAACATTTGAATTTTGCGATCTCATAGTCATGGCAGCCCAGCTTAGTGAACATGCCTGCACTTGGCCCCCACTGGCCCTTGGTTCTCAGCATTACATTAGTAACTACTTCCTGCTATGTTATGCTTCCTAGTGCATTTGTCTCCCTGTTAGACCCTATTCTCCTCTTCAAGGGAGGTCTGTCTCCATCTCCCGTGGTTCTCTTCTAAGTGCAGGAGTAGCAGCCCTGATCACTTTGCTGGAGCTGGCATTGTAGATGGCCTCCGAAGCTTCCTTTCTGGGCAGGAATCCTTTCCTTGTCTGCATCCTCAGATGCTCATTCTCCACAACCACTGCACCCAGGCCTTCTTGCCAGCAAAGCTTAAAAGCCTACTAGCAGTGCCCTTGTCTCTGCCCAAGGACTAAGTGCCAGGTCGGTTGCTCTTCTATCTATGCTTCCCAGGTCTCCCACCACAAAAGTACCCACCTGTGTGTGTTTGCTCTAAGCTCCCAGCTCCTCACGTCCACACTCAGTAGCCTCTCTGGCTGCTGCCACTTCACAGCAAGAAACTGAATGGCTGCTTCAGTTCCGTATTCAGGTTTTCTGTCATTTCCTGCCACCCCGTCTTCACAGCAACTTCCTGAAGTTTGAGTCAGTTCCTTCTCCCTCAGGCACTTGAATCAAAGGGGTTAAATGCTTTGGTTCTGGTCTTTTGCTACATTGTAAGAGTGATGGGGCAGTCATAGAAAAGTACTGCTCTCACTCTCAAAGTTTGTGATCTTGCCCAGAGAAACAAATATCAAATCAGAAAACTCATTAGAAAATGCTATACTACAGAATTCGTTGTAAATAGGTGGGCATTTGCATTTGGGATATTAAAGGAATTCAAAGCATTTGGTATGAGTTCTATACCATACTATATGTGGATTTTGGGGTAAGATATTTTTTTAAAACAAATCCATTTGTACATTACCCATAGCAGTTAAAAGTAAGTTTTGCATATAGTTGATGTCCAAACTACAATGATCAGTTGAATGATGAGGTGGAGTAACTCACAAGGGCCAAAGCAAGACGATGGAGGGTGAAGCTTGCTGGGGACTGCGTAGGGCCTAAGCTCACTGGCAGATCTGGCTCCACATGGAAGTGAGGTCTCAAAGAACTAGGTGCTGGGCTGGGCATGGAGCTCAGTGGCACAGCACCTGCCTGGCAAGCCTAAGGCCCGACGTTTGATTCCTGGTACCAAAAAACAAAAAGACCAAAGAGATCCAGGTGCTTACGATCTGATAGATGCTATCTGTGGTACTTTGTGCACTGCTCATCAAGACTGGCTGACCCTTCCTGCCCGCTTCAAGTCAGACCTGCTCAGGTGACTTGTTTTGGCTGATGGACTGGATCTCTTTCTGTATTAGGCCCACTGTAAGCTCTGCTATCCTATCACTGCCCACCAAGGTAACCTACAATTCTCTAGTGACTCCCCTAGCAATTGTCATTCTTCTTACATGTCATCATGTAAGGAACTTGGCGACTTTAACTGAAAAATAAGTCCATGTTTTTAGCTAGCAGGAATGGGGCGGGCTGTGTGTTCGTGATTGCCTGCGGAATTCTGACCTGATTCGATCAAAGGTCGTGAACTCCTCTAGGATCTAAAGATTCTATGCTTGGGGCAGTTTTATTTGTACTCTCCTACCTCATTGTCTGTTTATCATAGCAGCACCAAAGCTATTTTAAGGGAGAGTACATTTATAGAAAGGGAATCTGTTAACACATTTGAAATTCTAATCCAGTGTCAAAATTGGAATTATCAGACTAGGTAATTTTGACACACCATATAGGAACACAGTTCTCTAGAGAAAGCATCAAAATTAATCAGAAATGACTCTAAGAAACCCCAACTATCCATTGCAAATGTTCCAAATTTGTTCCAGATGAGGTGACATATGGGCTTTGAATTCATGCAGACTAGGTTTCATTAACTTACTTATTGAACCCTGAAAAAGTGGGATAGCTTTTTCCAGGCAGCAACTTTACTAGGAGCTACTAGACTTCCCTTTCTCCATTTCTGGGCACCTAATGCTCTTGAGTTCTCCCAGTACTATACCGGAAGCAGCATGGATTTCATGCCCTAAGATACAACTCATTTGATAATATTAGAATGGAATTTCCTTATTGCATTTCATTTTTAGGGAGATCCAGCAACAATAGCCAGAAGGATCCTTGTATCATTACTGATGTTGTTAAGTAGGACGCCTGAGTTTGTAAAGCTTTCTCACCCCGTATTCATTCCTGCACATCAACCCCCAGCCCGCACCTTCATCCCTTCAATACACACAGGTATGTAAGCACCTGTGTACACAGTCACACACACCACAACTCATCCTGAAAATAATTTTATTATTTTACAGTTGTTCAGGAAAGTTCACGGAATGCTGTGCCCAAAGTTTAGTCACTACAGAAGATTTATAGATCAGTGAGCTGCAGTCTTCTTTCGTCTCTGGGTGGTAAGAACAGGTAGGAAATGCATCATGTAGATAATGAGGAAACAGCCACCTGGTAGGAGTAGGGTGGAGGGGAGAGGAGGCAAAGAGGAGGCACAAATGGAATTCACTCCTGGCTGGTGTTCTCAGGTCTGGACTGAAATATTTTGTCTCCTTTACACTCTCCTTCCATTTCCTCAGTAACAGAGGGTACATGACCATGGGGCTGAGAAACTAAAGGAATTGCTGCCCGCAGCACAGGACCTTAGTACTTCAGGTGGCCGGGAGTTGCTGTGTGGTCATCAGACCAGTCCCACTCCTGGCTGGAGTCAATGCTTCTTCACCCTGGACTTGTTCCTCTGGGTCCCTGGCACTGTGCTACATTTGAGTTATATCCAGATGGAAGGAGTCAGTGATAAGAATCTGAACCTTATTATCCAGTGTGAGTTCTTCCTGCCCTTCAAAGGCATGAGTTACTTAATACCTTACCCCACATGCATTCAAGAGCATAGGCTATGGGGTCCTGCCTGTAAAGCCCAGGACCACAAACTCCCTGCAACTAGACAGGGACAGCTAGAGAAGAAGATGTTCTTCAACAATGGCTAAAAACCCAGCACAGTTCTTTAATTTCCATTCTACCCTACAAGAGACCTAATTACCTATCCTATGAAGTGGTACATTCATGTTTACCCTCCCCATAAAGCAGGAGACAACACAGGCAAATGAAGCAAAGGAACTTATGAATCAAAAGGATACTGGGCTTCAGATTGGTAGGTTTATTAGAATCATCCTACTGGCATGGCTGAAAGACATGTCTCAGAATCTTATATGACCAAAGAGAACAGCAAAACCCGAACAAATACCAGGCTCAACAAACCAACTGTGACACTTTTCAGACAAAGCAGACCTGTTCGGGCCCTGGGCAACAGAGAGAAGCAAACATGCCAGGCCCTGCAGCTTCACTTATCCTCATAGCCCCTTGTTTCTACAGGCACTTTCTGTGGAGAGTTGGAGAGATGATTTGTAAATGGGAAGACTGTTCCAGGGAATTGATAGTTCTGATTCTGATGCTAGAGATTAGGGAATTTCAAATTCTGCGAGGCGTAGTTCAAAAAGTGAAAACTAAGTTTATAGATGGCCTGTAAAACACAGAATGAGTAAGACATGAACCATCAGAAAGTAGATGGCTGCCAGCAGTGGCACTCGGGTCCGGGAATGACAAAGTGACCGCAGGACCCTCTTCCATCCAGCACCACTCCGGGTCTGAAAGAAAAATCTGAAAGTCAGAGTTTTATCCTCCGGTGATAAATCCCTTTCCCTTGCACAGTCATGCTGCATTCAAGCAAAGCTAATCCCACCCCAATAAACAGTAAGGAGGCATCCTAGGAGAAAGTCTCCTCAGGGTCAGGGGACCTGGCAAATCCCACCGGGTTCTCCAGTCTTCCTCACCCTCCCCGAGCTTCCACACTCCCTCTGCCCTCGCAGGGCCCTCCCCAAGGTGGCCCTGTTTGAAAGCACTGCACCCTCTGCATCCTTCTCTTCTTACCCTGCGACAGCTGCTGCCTGTCAGGTCTATTAACGGCGACTGCTCCTGAGTGCCACAGGAGCCGATGATAGGAGCCCGGGCAGAGTCCCATTCACTGAGCTCCAACCTGTGATAAGGAAAGAGGTGAGCACGGTCCCCAGCAAAAGGCCTCCTGTTGCCCTGCCCACGACAGAGGCTCTTCCAACAGTAGTAAAAGTGATACTAACTACCAGGAACTGACTGCCTGCCATGGAGCAGGCACTGGCCAGGGGCTTACACGCCTGTCACCCTCAGGTTTGAAGGCTGGTGTAGTGGCTGCCCATGCGACACGAAAAACAAGCAGTGGAGCCAGAATTTCATACCTGCTTTGTCTTTAAACCTCATGTTCTTTTTTTCCTCTACACTGTTTTTCATTTATTGAAGGCTAATACGTGAAAGCACCCAAGAAAAATTTCTTAGAATTAAGCTGATCTGTCAGGCTCTACTGCTTTCTCTTTCATTTTTTGCCAGTTTGCTTATTTAATATTGAAACTTCTTCATTTAATGAAGCTGCCAGTACTCACTCAAGTCTCTCATGAAAACAAGAACTGTACTCAGAGCACACCAGATCAAGTCTAACTGGGGTGGGAAGATATCCTCCTAAGGGGATATCTACTGCCTCATAACCTGGCCTTGCCTTCTACGATGCCTCAATCTCCTCCGGCAGCCTGAAAGACAACTGAGCACATAGCTTGGACTCCTCCTGTTATGCCTGCCCTGTCTATCCCCCCAGTGCCAGGCTCTGTGGAGGCAGCCCTGATCTGCCACACATGATCTGCGACTGTGGAGGTCAGTCTGTCTCCTGCAGGCGGGGCTGCCTCGGGATGATGTGAGTACGCACCAGCGAGCCACAAGTACAGGCTGCTTTCAAACTGCAAGGTCACTGAGTTCCACACACTCGACTGAGTACATGTGTATTTTACCCGTACTAGCCTAGGTAGAGATAGCAGGGAATCAGTTCCACCAGTTTCCATTCTGCATCACAGCCCAAGTGGGAACTGTGGAGGGGCAGAGCATGCTTTTATGCTCACCCATGGGCTCCAAAGTCTCCCTCACTGCACATTCTCAAGTTGGCTCAGGTCAGGTTCACTACGCTGGAGGTGATTGGCCTGCTGTAAGCCAGGTTTCACAGGTTTAACAATTCCACAGCAAGATACAGAGAAATAGCCACGGATGCACAAGCCTGAAAATGCCTCGCAGAGATAGCAAGGCACAGCACTAGCTGTGCTGTATTCCTATGGAGCCCCAAACTCCCAGACAGCACACCCATATGGCCCAAATGGAGGATGAAAATTAAGAAGCGGTGAGCATGCTGAGCAGGAAAGAAAGGTATTTCAAATGAGATCTGTTCCCTGTGGCGGCCACCATGGCCACCTAAGCTTTTTCAGAAGGCATTAATATCACAAGTGCCATTCCCTGAGGGAAGAGCCACTAACTTTCCCCCAGATATAACAGGAGTGCCTGCTTTTTAATGTTTCTTTCCACAAAAAGGGACTTCCAGCAGCAGACACAGAGAGCCTCTCCACCCTCACACGCGTACTGACTGTACTGGCGAGCTGGGAATCTGCTGCTCTTTGCAGTCACGTGTAGGTCACAGGGCCCCCAAGAAGCAGTCCACTCTGCTACTCCAAGCTCAGATTTGGCACAACTGGATTCTTCTGCAAGAGAAGCTAACTCTGGCCCTACATTGCCTGTGACTATTCAGGGTTAGGTAGTATATTTGCCAGTAATTCAAATCTAAATTCTTTTACAATGAGCTGTATAAAGTGGTTGTTTAATCTCCCATCTATTCTTAATCTTTAAGAAAATATTTCAATGATGCTGGACTTTAGATTTGTCATTTATGTGACCCTCTAAAGATCTCCATGCCTATCTCATGCAGGTGTTGTAGGGATGAAATAAGATATATTTCACAGCTTATATCAGATCCTATGAATGGGACAGATCATCATCTTCGCTGCCTAAGAGCCGCTGCTTTGGAAAGTGTGGTCTTCCTATACAGCGAAGCCCTTCCTAAACAGTGAAGCCCCACGCTCTCTTGGATGGCCACAATGACTAAAATCACTGGGCCTGATGAGAGTAAGATCCGTGTGTGTGTGTGATGGCAGACTGAACTCAGGGCCTTCACACTGTGCTACATCGCTAGCCCCTTTTTCACTTTTTATTTTTACACAGATTAACTATAAGTTGCTAAATTTCATAGACTAGACTTTAAAGTGAGATCTTGCTTCAGCCTGCAAGACTGCTGGGATTACAGGTGTGTGGCACAATGCCTGGCTTGAGAGTAAGATTTTACTAATCATAATCCAGGCCACAGAAATGCACAAGAGTATAATCAGAAAGGGTCAGAAGTGAACCGCTGCCCTCTGCCTTTACCGCTTGATCTGCTCCTCGGCCAAAGACAGAGCATTCTCAGCAGCCACTCTTTGGTCTCGTTCCTCTTCCAGCAGCTTCCTTAATTCGGCCACTTCCTGTTTAGTCCTGCACAGCTGCTGCTGGGCTCCAGAGAAACTTCAGGATAGA